>JBBPTJ010000505.1:0-13085 GCA_038094035.1 Pulveroboletus aff. ridleyi
ATTGGCATATCTTCACAGCCACTCAGCCAAATCACATGACCTAGGGGGCAATCATGTAGCCAAGAGCATGCACTATATTTAGTCCCACTATGACTAAGCATGATTCCCACACTGTCATGCTCTATATCTTAAACAATGAAAATTTACCAAACATTGCAATAGTTTTGGAGGTCACTGTATATAAACCATTGTGTGAGTGCATGAAAGAGAGGGCATAAGTATTATCCATACCTCAAAACTCTTCAACATCAGAGAAAGGCAAAGGGTCTCCTCAGAGGTCTTGTCTTCTTCTTTCTTCTCCTGTTACTGCAGTACCTAAGCTCCAAGAGTCAAAAGCATTGAAGCCACATCCTTCACCTGTGATCACTTTAGCCATAGACTCACAGAAAAGTGGTAAAATTACTTCTGTTAATTGTACAAGCTTCTTGGATGATGAAAGCCCAGTGGATCAAGTGAGTTCTCATGCTTCCATCTTCAGGCATTTCCTATCTTGGTCTAATAATTCCAAATTGGAATAATTGCTATGATGATATCAGCAGCTTATGGTCTGGCTAATGGTTTCATCGAATTGACTGTCCACTAAGTCCTGGAAGACTTCTGATCACGCAGAAGTCCTAAGGTGATTCGATGCAGAGATACTGCTCCTTGAGTTTAAAGAACTTTGTTCTGCTCAAGTGGGACTGGCTTCAGTCGTTGTTGACTAAGTAGTGGGCCGAGAACCACAGTTCCTTGATGTGTTCTGTGACCTATGTTTGCACACCTGAAATTGACCAAGCAACATGGTCAAATCACTGTAGAACATTGTAAGAAGTGCAGTGTCAGGAACTAACCTAGAGCATAAAGTATGCTTAAGGATGTCCAGGCCTCCACTCTGGAAATGAGAGCAAAAGGACTAGAATATCAAGCATAAGCCTAATCTACAGGCAAGTGCTATGACTATATACTACTGTCTAAGCTAAAACCCTAGGTAAACCCTGTAACTCGGGCTGAGGGCTATTACTAACGGATATTAAATAATGATGGAAACGTAACCTTAAATACGATGGCTGAATAAGTTAGAAATGGAATGATGTCATGGTCTAGCCTATGATGTAACAGAATAATCTAGAAGGATTTACCTGAATCTAGATAAGATGACAAAAGGTGATGTCAACCTGTGACGATAAGGATAAGATAAAGGAAAATAATAGAAATGGAAATAAATATGTTCTGTCATGCAGAACAGTTCTGTTCGTTTGGGATGAATTGCGACCCACAAAATTCACACAAGACTCATGCACACCAGTGTCCAAAAAAAGATATATATTGGGCTGACCTAGGACTCAGGTTAGTGTGGAAGTGCATTGGACATTGTGGTTGAGTAGGAATGTGTAACAGTTGAAGGATAATTCTCATATTGATGTGAACCCATGCCAATCAGTGTGCTAGGTGCCACTGTTGTCAAGTACTGACTATTCATGGTTAGTGGTGAATACAGAATTTGGTATGGATTGACCAGTGACAAATCTGCAGTGCTGTGCATGAAAAGGTGGGATGATGGAACTGATGCCAGTTGGTGATAGGTGGGTGGTTGTGGATACTGTGGGATGTTGAGTGGTGAGGAAAAATGAGTATTATATACAAATAAATGGTTGCTTGAATGATATGTAGCACCATTGGTGGGGGGTAATATTGGTGGGAAATATATGTGAGTTGTGGCAGAGAAGATGACAGTAGGATAGCTAGTGACAGAGGGGACGACAATGGGATGGCCAACGGTAGAGGGGATGACAATGGGATGGCCAGTGGTAGAGGGGATGACAACAGGATAGCTGGCAGCAGAGGGAATAGCAATGGGGTGGCCAGAAATAGAGGTGCCAGTGGCAGGGGGGCGACTAGTAGCAAAAGGGGAACTGGGGACATAAAACCTGGTGACAGAAGGATTAGCAACAGAGGAACCAGTCATGGAAGAACTGGAAATGGAAGGGTCAGGAATGAAATGGCTGGTGACACATCGACTGATAACAGAGGGACTAGTAACATGACAGCTAGTGACAGGTGAACTCTTAGCCCTCACTTTTCCTTTTCCTTTGGCCCGGGGCTTCCTCGTAGGCTTGAATACCAGATGCTGATTCTCTAGACCAGTGAGTGTTGTGTCAGTACTTGTAACACCTTGATTGGCCTGTTTCTCCTTGAGTTTCACGATAGGGAGCTTTCAGACTACATTGGCATCAGTAACTCAAATAGAGCTGTTGTGAAGCACTTCAGGAAGGACTGATTTGATGTGAATATAGTTGTGAATAGAGTAAGTGTTAAGGAGAAAAGACTGTGTCAGAAGGTGTTTAACGATCACCTTTGTGCGTGATGTAAGGATCTGTTCCTGGCGAAGAAACACGTTCGTGTGATTGACACATGCAGCGTCGATGCAGTTGTGCTGAACATTGACAAGACAGATAACATCCTAAATATATCAGAGATCAGAATACACTGGCTGATGACAACTTAAGAGAAATATTACCTGAAAATCATGGATTACGACCTTCTCATTAGTAAATTCAAGAACTAGTAATTGTACCAGTGGATGGAGGGTATCCTTGAAGGAGAGGAGCCAGAGGGTGATATGTTTGACAACCCGTGGCCCCTTGGAGGTGAGGAGGATTTCTAGAATTTGACCAATGACATTCTGGAAAAAAAAAAGATGAATGATACAGTGTGACATACAAAGCTGATTGCAACCTTTGAATGACCAGCATGATAAAATATAATGTGGCCACCTAGTGCTGCTTTCTCACTGCCTTGCAGGAATCTCTGAGTCCCTGGAACTTCCACAAGCAAAGCACAATGAGCATGAGACGCTTGGGGGGGTTGATTGGTGACTCAGAGTTCTTTTTTGTGAAGGAATTCAGGTTGAACCAGTTCCAACTATGGAAATGAAATTTGCACGACCAGCAGTTAGAATACATAAAGCTCACCTGATGTTTTTGGGCTGCAGAAATCAACTCCAAGTAACTGAGCCTGTATGGAATATGTCTGGAGATAAATTTGCACCTCCTTTCCACCCCTCACCCACCTCTTTCAGTCACTATCAAACCAGAATCCTTCAGTAGCAATGTGCTTGATGATATCATGGTGCATGAAAATTTTGCAACTGTCCTTGCTGGGTGCTTGACAATTGCTGTGGATACAAGATAGACGGAATACATGATTAAATGATTCATAGCGCTTGGTTGAGAAAATGATACTGGGACCAGATTAGGATGCTAGGTGCACATTGGACGGTGATGTTGAGGAAGTCATGAATAGTATATGTCAAGGTGGCGAGATACGTCTCCATGTCCAAAATGTTTGTATGCCAAATAAGGACCATAAGTTCACCAATCACTGTCCAGCTGTCCAGAACTGTCTTGGGAATGAGATCATAAATAAGAAATGGCAGAGCTTGCACAAGACTCTTGAAATGTTTCCCAATCAAGCTGCCTTTGTAATAACAGATGTAGTCCATGTTCAGAGATGGCACATTCAGGCCGTTTTTGTCAATGGAGTCAAGGCAGCTTTGAAACACATCAAGCAACCTCAACTTCTCAAGAATAAAAGTTGTTTGGTCCCAAAAATATTTTACAATGCCAAGGAGAACCATATGTAGGATCTCGGTAGGAGTATCCATATGAATATTGAGAATTCCTGTGTACAGTATGTCAGCAATAGAGAAACACAGCAAGGCTTCAACTGTGATATGTACTGTCCATCCCTATCAATGGGTTCATGGTATCACATACACTTTTACCCCTCAGCATCTCCTCCAGTTTCATCTCCAAAATCCATCTAATCTCATCTGGCTTCGATCACCCAGTTGTTTGTTTCTGCAGCTGCTTTCCAAGTTTCACCAATGTATGAACAATGGTTCTTGTTGCTGAGTCATGAACGCCAGTGGAAGCCATCGAGGTCTTGAGCTTTTCTGTTGCTCCAGAACACAGTGATAGTTTTACCTGTTTTTCGATTACTGCTGCTATTTGTTCAGCTGTCTGAGGCAGCCCCTCCTTCAAGCTTGTCAGTACAATTATTTTAGAAGAGCACGTATAGTCTCACAGTGAATAAACTATTATATCCAGCCTTACTTGCTTTGTATTCCTTTGTCCTGCCTACAGTGCATGTTCGACAGAAATAGTTACTGCTGAGGCCAACCATGCTGCACTCCTCAGCCTGCATGGGATTATCACCAGCAAGAAACAAACCATATAAAAGGAGGAAAACTTCCTCCTCTTTCTTGCAATCCCATGCAACGATGCCAAACTCGTTTACCTTTCTGGGGTGGTTTCACCTCATGTCATAGTATCAGAATATATAGGAAACTTGCTGGATTGAGGTCTTCACTGCTGCCATGAGCTCCATCAGTGTTGCATATGGTGAGGAAGTAACAAAATGGACGCAGAATTCTTTTTCTAGTATTTCATGAGATAAGTTTGCATTTGACATATATACCATGTGATGCTTATTCCATTGTTTGGAGATGTTTTCTGACACATTATCCATGAATATGATCAATGGTACTGTGTAGACCATCCGACCAGCTGCTTTCTGACGGAGTGGGTTTGAGTTAAGGCTTGCGAACCACTTTGATGACTCTAGCGAATAGATAAGTTCTTTGACACCAAAAGCTTCACTTGCTACTTACCTATGAGACCACAGTTCAACTCTCTTGGGACTGTGTGTAAGTCTTCATAGTTCTCCTGAAACATAGACATTGGTATGATTTCTTGCTTCTCATTGACAATAAAGCCTTCCTGTAAAGATAATTATTAATGAACAACTAAGTGTTAGTGAGACACACAGGAGAATATGCAGTGAAGTGCCCAAGCACAAAGAGGGATCTTTTCATCTGCATGACTAACATGAGTAGTTGAGCTTTGCTTCTCATTTTTGGGCGCAAGAAAAAAACGCTCTGGGAAAAAATACTCCCTGGACTTGTCCCACAAAATCTCATTCATGAAGTATACCTTTCCCTGGACATGAGCAGTAGGGGGTGAGGGTGCCTCTAGTAGCATTTTGCGTCCATGAAACACTTCCAACATACCACCACATGCGTCTTCTGGATAGTCCTGCATAGCAAAGCATATGAGTGGGTTGACATAGTCCTTTAAAATGTATCAACAAAATATGGAAACAAAGCAGAGTGATTACCTTCACGATTGCTTGACCCACGTCATTAATATAAAACATACTTCCTGCAGTCAATGTAACCTTCTCAGAGGGGTTGCCCACAGCATCACATATTCTCTCCATAGCTTTCTGGATAGAGTGAATTGTTGGGACATCCAGAACGCCTAGCTCCTTAGCCCAGGCCAGAATTGCCTTTTTCTGCACCAAAGAGAAGAGAAGGTGTGTGGAACTGAAAAGTAGTGCTGTAAAAAAGTGCTATGGATCAACTTCGATGGCAACATGTATTCTGTCGGAATTCCTTGCTCCAAAGTGAGCAGAGCGGAGCCTCAGATGGCAGGCTTGTATTTGTGAGATCAGGCTTTCCAGGCATTGGGATCGTGCCCGTCAGAGGTTCTCGGAGCATTGATGCAGCAGGAGAGCTTGCTAGGGGGTTGTAATGTGGTGGATTCAATGTCAACAACTGATCACAGAGAACTGGTTCCAGGCTCTCACAGATGTCTATGTCATTCTCATATCTGGGACCTCTGTTGTCCTGCAATGACATATGCAGAGGTTGTACAAGCCACCTGTGAATTAAAAATGAACACCAGCACCATAATCATCATTGAATACTTACTGCCAACGAGCCTTTGCATGTCAGTGATGACAAGAAGTGTTACAATGTTTATTAACATGTCGATGTTTCATCATGTGCAGTTCACCCTTCAGCAGAGGACAAACCATACACTTCATGCACTGCCACTTCAAGTCACAAAATTGTAAAACTTTCAAATGGTGGGATTAATCATGCATACATGCCTGTTTGAATTTACTCACTTTCCTCATCAATTGGATAATTAGGTGCCATCTCAGAGAGTCAGAGGCACAGTCTTGCTGTCTGAGATCTGACTCGGATGGACTGTCAAGTCAGCGTCCTGTGGATCACATGAGCTGAGATTTGTTTTCAATGTTTTCAGCCTTGCACCTCCCCCACGTCTCACTGATGGCGCAATCAATGGTGTCAACCATTCACTCAACCATTTGTTTCGACAAGAAGGAGGAAACTCACTATGTGCAACCAATTCTCATTTATTTCACTAGCACACTTCCAAGTCATCTTCACAGCATGATTGTGCATCAAGTACCTTGTGCGGCACAACCTGACATTAATTCATTACAGCCTATTCAGGTTTCTGTTACCATTGCTCAAGAATACCACTCTTTTATCAGACCAATCATTGGTATTGCACTGGAAAAAGCATTTTACTACAAACCCCAGTTAGTAGGTTAGCTCTTATCCCCCAGAACAGGTCTCATGTACTGGATCTAAAGCTCGCAGACAACAACCATGTGACTTCCAGGGCAAATAGCAACTCTTTATCTATTTCATTCTTACCCCTCCCCTCTACTTTTCATTATCTCAACTCCAGACACTGGGTATCTCTCTGTTCCAGCATCCAATGGTGGCTTGTTTCAATTCCCAACCACTCTCAGCACTGGACTTGGGGTTGCAACATGTTCTGGCTCACATATGTTGCTGCATATCCCAATTTTCCGGTGGGGAATTGGCCAATTTGGGACTCTCATATTGTCCCCAAAGGTACTTTCATCAAAGGATGGATGGACAGTACACTTGTGCAAAGTGTGATGGATACAGCTGACAACTCAGAGAATAAAAATGTACATGAGCAAGTCCGTCTCTGGGTTTGGGATAAGTTTTGTCAGGTCACCTCTCTGTTCTATCCATACCCTTTGGTTCCGACAATGTCTTGATGTTTATCTGTTCTTCCTCTCTGTACTACTTGTATGCCTGGCTGTAATCAACTCAAATGTGCACCACCAGTCTCTGTGATATGTAAGGCTCAGAAACTAGTCTTGTGGTTCTTATCTGATTGGAAAGTCCTTATTACTTTATTTCCCAATGCCAGCCTGACTTCTGGTTGTTGGCCAAATACCTGGGTGATATTGGGCACACATTGGGCTCAGATACTTACCAGGTATTGTATGCAAATGACCACACCGCATTAGCCATTGAAGACCTGACTAATTGTTACATGATGCTTACTACAGCAATAGGCGCCATCAAATGGGTATCCTCTCTGTTTGCTCTCACTTATGTCATGTTTGGGGCCTCAATCCGGATAATACATTCAAATATTTCATAAACCTGCATGGTAATCTCATCTCAATATTTCACACAATATTTACTAACCACTTTTCACACAGTACTGAAGAAGTGATTTCCTCATTTGGGCGTGTAGGTCCTGTCATGTGACCAGTCATGAGATGAATCAGGCAAGTGAAAGGAAAGAGGTGTGAAGGTGATGCATAACACCATTGTCCTGCTACTCTGTGCACTGATATCAATCTTTTCCTCCCCATCTTTGACACAGACATAATAATCAATGCTTAAGATATGGCACCATGCATGATCAGCCACCATGACAGGACCAAGCCAGTTGCTAGTTGGTGTCTTCATCTGTGATCTTGACCATATTCAGAAATACTTTAAAGGAGCTGCATTTGGAGTGGTGGCAGAAGATATGCAATGTGATTAAATCCTCCTTTGGAGCACAGTATGAGATCATTTCCATGAGAGTGATTATCACCACTATCACAATCTCTGAGCAGGCATCAACTTTGAGCTGAAGTTTCTTGAGAAGTGTCTCTCTGTTTTGAGAAAATGCACATTTGCCAATGCATATGAACTTGGACCTCAGGCATCTTCTAGACAGACAGGTAAGACATATGAAAAGGTCAGGCATTGCATTGAAGTCCCCAGATGATGACCTGAGCAACAGGTTCATTTCCACTGGGAGATGAACAAGCACATTGTCATAAGGCATCTGCTTGATGAGCAGTGTTAACATGCTCCTCAACTCACTCAATACTTCATGGACTGATTTTGGCAACTTAACAATGAAAATGGCCTTGGACACAATATGTGTCAACCTATCAGGATTCAGAGGTGAGTTTGAGTATGGAGATAAAAAGAGGGGAAAAACACCTTGGCTTCTTTGCAAATATGTTTGATTCCATAATTTGGATAATTGCTCCATATTCTTGTAGGCTCACTTGGTTGAAAATCTGTCAAGATTGATGGCACTTGTGAGTGATGCCCAAAATCATGGAGAAGAGTGTTGCATCTCTCCCATCCTTTCCTCAGGCAAGATATTGGATGATCTGCACAAATTCCACTGTTAAAACATTAATTAGGACTGTGTCACTGTGAATATCTGGTCTAGTTTACCTGCCTTCAAGAGCTCAGTAACCTCAGATAGGCATGAAAACTTGCAGAGAAGAACTCTTGCCTCTAACAGAAGTTCAGGTTCTTCACCACCTGCTGAGAGTGATTTGGACAGATTTGGTGAATAGACTCAGTTGCGCAGCTCTCTTTGTTGGTGATTGAAGATGGTGCCCCACTGAAGCCAGGGGGGTTTATTGGTGCCACAGCAGCACTGGTCTCATAAAAGTGACTATGTGAGCAGCTCCAGCAGGCAGAAGAGGTGAACTTGCTTAATAGCACAATGGCATGGGGACCCAGTGCAGAATGCATAAATGTAGGTTGGGGCATATCACACTGGCACATGACTTGGGATTCTCAAATGGGTGGGGGAGCCAGGCTGCCTAATTTGGTCAACAATTCAAACAAGATTTCCTTTTCCTTTTGGTATAGTGCAATATTTTATCCAATCAGAAAACTTGAAAGGCTACCACCTTGCTACATTGATGAGAGCAGGCCTTGGTATTAAAGCAGGAAAACTCAGAGGGAAAATCTGGCCAGACCAGGACTCGAATCCGGGACTACCCACTAGTACTGGGATTGTCTTAACCACTAGACTACCCGGCCTTGTCACTGTCTGAGATGTGTGGCTTAGAATCCAACACTTGGGCACCTGCCCAGGTTTCAAATATATGTCTTAGACCCCATCAGTCCTGAGTATACTGCAGGTCTTGAATTTTAAATCCCTTGGAGGAACAGTTGTGAGGCAACCAGAGCACATCGGTGGGCACCTCCCCTTGCTGACCTGCCCAAAAAGATGTTAGACAGCTGAATCAGGCAGCTGGAGTCCGATGTCAGAAACTAGTGATTGATGTAGCTAAAAGCGCACATACCTGGAGTCCAATGTCAGAAACTAAGGAGTTCTGACATGGGACTCGCAGAATGTCATCAGTTGAATGTCAATAATACATGACCTCATTCACATACCTTGAACAACTATCACCTCAGATATAGTTGTGTTAAACAGCTGAATCAGGCAGCTGGAGTCCGATGTCAGAGACTAAGGAATCCTGACATGTGACTTGCAGGTTCTACTACTCTAATGTGTAAATAACAATAAACAATAATAAGTCCTGCCACACTGTGGCTTACATGTGCACAATCACCAAGCTCAATAAGTTGGGCAGTATAGCTTCAAGTCACTCATGGTGAATCTAATGTTAGGGTTGGCTCCCATCCTCAACCAACACTGCATGACCTTTTGAGATTGAATCCTCAATCTGCTGTATCAGAATAGTGATCACATGGGTATCCTTGCTATTGTATTGCAATTTAATGACCATTGGATGGTTTAGCCCATATATTCTGTACTCAATCACCTGGTGGTCCTGGGAAACAAATCATCAGAAATTCTATAAACATTGCATGCATCCTTGATACTTACCATGTCACTAAATCATAACAGGGGTAGTAACTCCAATATGCAGCCAATTCAGAGTCACAGTCCTGGGTGGACACATTATATCTGTAAGTAATGATTACATAATTGGTTGTGGCTAAATGAACAGCTCACTTTTACAATATTTCTCCTGTGATTCACTCAGCTCAATGATGGTAAAGCCTTCTCTTTTCAGCCCTGTGAGTGGGCAATTGTTGCTTAAAGAATTCATATAGTTGGCAGATAACAAGAATGAATGTCTGAATCTGCTAGACCTACTGAACTACCAGCAGCCAGACATTCCCATGTTTCTCAGGTGAGATAGGTAGATTGATTTGTATGCAGAACTTTGTATGACAGGGACTTGCATGCAGACTACAAAGGAGAAATCAATGTGGGGAGTTCCAAGGTTGCCATTGGAGTTGTTGTCCTCTGCACAGAAGATGTATTGTAAGTGTGTTTGTTATCTAGAGAGACAATTAACTAACCATATAGTGTATATGCCACAGAACAGGTTAACATCCAGGGGACATTTTCTCTCAAATTCCCAGCAGAATTGAGCACATTTTGCACAGTCTGCAATGAGTAAACAAACTTGGGGAAGCTGAGAGGTCCCTGCAAGATGGAGTAAAATTTCACAAGAGCATCCAAATGCCAGCTGAAGGGAATGAAGCAATCCTTGAAGCAGCCCACAAAGAGTTCCCATGAGCCCAAGAGTTTTAGCACATCACAATTCTTGCAATTCTCACTCCACCAAGTATTTGCAGATAGCTCTTCAAGCTTCAACTCAGTTAGGAATCAAATTCTGGTGAGGCAATGAGGTACTATGACAGGAAAAAGGCTACAGTATATTTTGACTTATGATTTTCTACATGGTCAATCTAGCTGAAAATGACAGTAATATCCTGATTAACAACCATAATCAATAAGAATGAAATCAGTAGTTGCCTGTGATATACCACATTCTGTCCCTCTGTGAGCTTCTCAAATAAGGCCTATACTGTTTCAGGCAGTGTCTGTGAGTAAATATAAAAAGTCTTGTGAGTGACTGCAATGGGTGCAAATGGCCCTTACCAGCATAGATTTCATGTGATTGTTGGTTATACCCCCTGCAGTGCAAGCCCATTCTGTTCTCCCAAGAAGTGAGCATTTGTTATTCATATGTGAGTTTGCACTGCTCATCACAAGCTCACTCAAAGACATAAACCAATCTTTTTGTGCCTCTTGATGGAACTCCTATTTAAAGTGGCAAATGACTGTTTCCAGACTGTGCAATAGCAATGGCACAAACTTACTAGAAACCTCTTGAATTCCTTGCTCCTCATGTTTGTAATGTTGGTAATCTCCTTCTGCCAATCTCCTCCTGCCAATCAATTTCAGCCCCAATGTCACCCCAAAGCTTAAGAATGAGTGACTGACAGCAATCTGAATGCAATGTGCATTTGTGATTATGATCTCAAATTTTGCATTTGCAAATGCATGCTGTAAATCTTCTTGCCCCTTCTCAAGCAAATAGCATTAAATTTAAAAGAAAGCAAAAGAGGTAGTGTGCACTTTTTTAGACATCAATGTGTGCAGCACAGGCACCCTTTCAACACATTATGCTTCTATATAGTGCTGGGGGTCACTTGTTTCCATGCCACCTGCACTACAAAAATATGCACCCACAGTATCTCTGCTAGTGGAATTTCATGGTCATTGCCAGGGATGGTGCCTGATTAAAATGATGCCATAGTCAGCCATGTTTTTTTTTTTTTAAGGAACACATATACCCACCCCCCTGGCTGCACCTGGCCTTGTTCAACTCATCAGGCACTGTTTACCTGAAGAACGCTGACATACCTTAAAATGGGTGCTCCACTTTGCCTCACCCAACTTAAAGTCAGCTGATTGAAACACCCTGAATGACATATTCATGATCATTTTATATGTATGCCTTTTGTTCTGTCACACCACATTCACCATTTCTAATCTCATGCAAACTTTTGCAATGATCTACATTTTATTACAGGTCACTGTCAGGATGCATGCTCTGTAAGTCTCATCATACTAAACATGCTGAACACATAGAAAAGGGGTTTGTTGTTCTGTGTCACAGAACACTTTATACTTAGTTCATTTCCTGTATGTCCCATCACACATTCAATGGGAAGTATTTCATATTGCAGAATGCATTATATTTACTGTGACAAAGCACAATACAACACATCCACTGCATTTCTTACCCATCCTACATTATTCCAGCCCTTCAACATCTCCTTCAAGAGGAATTTCTTGTACACTCACTAAGAACAAATAAACCATCTATACCACAGTTATTATTATCACACAATCCTATACAAATGCTATTCTATATGATTATACATATAGGTTATGTATGTTGATTAATCACTGTTTGAAAACCATGGTGAATGTGTCTTGGCAATGTGCCCATTGTCTTGTTGTGAAACTTCAACTAGATGCTGGTATTTAGCAATTGTTCCACCTTGTTCATAAAATATGCAGGTGGTTCCTTTTCAGTCAGATTGATTTGTATTCATCTTGGATATCCTGCAGAAGGTAGATATTAACATCTTTGTGCACTGGCTTCATGAACAACAAGATTTCTCCAGGTATTTTGGACAAATGTCATGATTTCACTCTGTCCTTGGGATCATCTCAGAGCTGCACCTTGATTGGGGTTCATGATAGCCTCATGTGGCTTTGCAGGTTTGATTGGCTTGCTCTTAGGGAAGCAGAATGCATACCTTAAGATCTCATCCAGGGCAAGGTAAGGAGTTGGCTGTGGAACCTGTCCAGCTTGCTTTTTCCAAATCCTTGTGAGTAGGACTCTTGCATCATCCAGAAGGTATTCTGCTCACTGGCCATGTTCAGATAGGTGTGTATGGAGTCCAGCAACTTTGAGGGGCTGTCAGTAATATGACATGCTCACTATACTCACTGTTACTGCATTTGAGCACAACCCAGGCTAAGACTCTGGAATGGCCCACCCTGGTTTGAGATGAATGGTATGTGGTGCTATGACCTGTTCAATCTAGTGATAGTCTGGAGGTGTTCTGTTATTGGCTATTTTATCAAAGCCTGATGTGTGCCTTGTTGGAGGCCAGAAAAATGTCTAGCAGGTGAGCTGAGAGATGTTCAAGCAGCAATATATGTACTTTCCCCAGAACACTCTGAGTGACGCACAAATCAACAAGCTCATCTTCCAATGCTGTGAAATCTATGGCTGTCCAGATTACCTAGCTGGTGAGCTCAAAGTAAATTCAATGACTGTGGCATCTATTCCATGCATGCCATTATATCAATCAT
>JBBPTJ010000508.1:0-13056 GCA_038094035.1 Pulveroboletus aff. ridleyi
TGCGTCCTTGATCCGAGAAGAACTGCACGAACTCAACCCCATGATAAAATAGTTCCTTGCGCCCAACAACGGTGAGGTTCTGAGGGACCGACTGAGACTTGTATCCTTCTTTGAGAAATTGGAGGTACGGCGGAAGATCAGTAGCTTGAATTATGTCATACGCTTTGTCGAGGGTGGACACAAGCTGATTAATCCATATCTGCTCCATCACTGGACCACGAGAGCCATGGCGATGCAACTGGAACGTCATCTAGAATAAATACATATCATTACCAGACTTGGAACTCACCAAAATGACTTGTTCGACAGAGCAATCCTCAGGTAATTCCGGAGACACTGCATGAGCAGCGGGAGCATCATGGTATGGCGAAAGTATTCCTAGGTCGATTAAAGCACGACGATCGTCAGATTGCTTGAGCTGTAGCCGCTCGTCCGGTGCTACGGGGTACAGGGCTGACTGGCCGGAACTGAACGATGGTAAAGGGAGTTGGAGTAAACGTGCAAGAGTCGAACCAAGTGGGAGATACATTTCAAGGCACTCGACGCGGGGAACTGAGCAAGTAATGATCGCTCAATTTATGTATTCCCCAACTTACACCTGTGGGGTGCTTCCGTCATATAGAAGCCTTCGGCTATCTTATTCGTTTCCAAAAGACGACCTCGGGCGAAATGTGGCGCTATCGGATCCGCCTGTCATTCCTGTGATTCAGTATTCAGTATTCAGAGATGCCATGGAGGGGTAGTTGACGGATACCTCCAAAAATTGGATGAGCTTTGGCAAAGACTCCATGCAGCCAGCGAATCGGAGCACGATCGCTTCTGGCGCATGCCTCTAGACGAGGACTACGGCCCACAGATATATTCTTCCAACGCTGACCTTTGTAACGTGTGTCGCTATGTTGTGCCCTCGGCTGTTTCGTCCATCCAACTTTTTCCTTAGATGGGTGGCAAGACAGGGGGATCATGCACGGCTGCGCTCTTCCTCAGGGCGTTTGTTGATGGAATCGAGCCAAAGGAAGGCAAAAACCGGCCCGCCATGCAGTGAGCACATCTCGATACCGGAGGATCGATGGAGGTGCGTGGAAATGCAACACCGAAGCTCACTACAACGGGCTAACGCATGAACGCACGGCAGTACACCCGGCCTCTCCCATATCAAGAAAAGGGTATGACGGGTCGTCCTGTTCGGTGAGGCATTTTCCTTGTTGCCAAATGTGTGAGGGATGTGCTGATGGCATCCGGTTCACGTGTAGGGCATTGGTCGAGTATGCGCGGCGTTTATCGGGGCAGGCGTGAACGAGATAACGATCTACGGACGTCGATTAGATTCAGCATGTGGTCCGATTTTAAATAATGGGTTGTTGGCTGTCGACTAGGATATGGTGCTCGCCTGGATACTGACCTCGGGTCCCGATCGATACCTGATGCTACGGGAGGTATTGATAGTCGTCAAGGGGTACGGAGCGTATCTGGGCGGAACGATCGGTGTGATCACATGCGGTACGGTACCTGTGCACAAGTGGCTTCCGGCGTGCGGCGTGTTCGTGACCAGTTGACGGTTGGGGGCAAAGGATTGCGGTGCCTGGTTCTATTTGGGGAAGCAGTTTGGGCTCGAGGCATCAGGAACGACGACGACAAAACGAGAGTTCATGCGACGGAACAATTCCTGATCGACTCTGATAAGCATTAGGGTGCCGTCGCAGCTGGACGAGATACCCGAGGTCCTGTCCAGATGGTATCGCGGAGTCGGTGGAAAAGGTAGAGACGACGACGACAAGGCGAGGGAGATGCCAGATCGCGTGGAGGGGAAACTGACGATGTGGCTGTGCCGAGTGCGACGGAAGATCAAGTGGTACATCGACTTTTTCTTATTCTCCTACAGGCTTACTTCAATGGAGGATAAACGACAACTTGTATATACTAGCGTACAAAGACGTGCACCTCGTTCACGCACATAAATGACATCAAGGGGAATGGGAAAGTCGTGAGGCTTAGTAGGGTCTGAGATGGAAGTGGAACGACCGGGTCACAGATAGCAGCGGCTAGTTACCAAGTTCGCAAGTAGCATTCCACTCTGCACTGTGGTATTCAGCATTCAAGCTCTCTGCGTTCACATCGACAAACTTGAATACCGAACACGTGCCATATTTCTTGTGGTCCTCGGATTGTGCGCAGGCGGACAGAGGGAACGTTGCGCCGTTCAACACGAGCCGGACTTGCGGAATGTGCTGACCGCCAAAGCTGTTCTTGTCATGAGCGCAAACGCTGGTTCAGAAAAGGGGTCTACGTACGAATTCTCGCACGTAAATTTCTCCCATACCATACGTGCAGCAAAAGGTGCTTGATACGATGTTCTGAACTTGCGATTCGGAGGTGGACCAGCCGGGCTAAGAGGCTGTTCATCCCTGTAGTAATCGCTGTTAATGAAGGTCTTCCCCTGCGTGCAAACACTAACTTGTTTAATCCCATTTTTGACAAGACCTCGAGTATGGTGACATCATGCGCGAACTCTAGATAAAGAGGTCGAGCGTTCTCTGCAGTAAGACTGTCGTATATCATTATTTCGTATGTTCTATTTTACGTGCACAACCGGCACTTACCGTTTGAGGAGTTTCTTGACATAGAATCCGCCGAGAAAAGAGCCCGGGTCGCCTTTATGCCCACTGATGATATCCATCATCAGGTCAAGTTCATATCTGCAACGTCACATGTAAGTCTCCTGGCCAACAACACAGTCCGTAGCTTACTCAAAATCCCGCAGCTCGTCTGCCATGAATACATCACACCATGGAGACGCCATTTGAGCTGCGCGATCGTATGGACATGCATACAAGGCCCCTCGGACATCATTGAGAGTGAAATTGACGCCAGGGATGAGTTCGTTGAATCTGTCTACTATGGGAGGAACATAGTTCTCTACCCACACCTTATTTGCCTGTACATGCATCATCAGTCACAAAATGTCCCACGACCAAAACAATGAAAATGACCTGGTAGGCTGCCTGGTTAACTGCGTCCATCCCCGGACAGGAAGTCCAAGGATCAAGCCACGAAACAGGATCACTAAAGTTCTTCGTTGTCAAAAAGGTCACGTCTTCCGCATCAAGGCCAAAAAATCCTTGACTAAAATAGTGTGCGGACTCGATGACTCTCGGGACGTTGGTGGATACCACGACATCCGCCAAAAACGCGAATGTCGGATACTGAGAAGCAAATCTGAAGTCGAGCGTTATTAATGCGTCCTCGATGCGAAAAGAGATGCACAAACTGAATCCCATGATCAAATAGTTCCTTGCGGCCAACAACGGTGAGGCTCTCAGGGACCAAGTGGGACTTGTATCCTTCTTTGAGAAATTGGAGGTATGGCGGAAGATCAGTAGCTTGAATTATGTCATACGCTTTGTCGAGGGTAGACACAAGCTGATTAATCCACATTTGCTCCATCACCGGACCACGAGAGCCATGTCGATGCAACTGGAATGTCATCTAGATTAAATAAATATCATTATTAGACTTGGAACTCACCAAAATGACTTGTTCGACAGAGCAATCCTCAGGTAAGTCCGGAGACACTGCATGAGCAGCGGGAGCATCATGGTATGGCGAAAGTATTCCTAGGTCGATTAAAGCACGACGATCGTGATGTTGCTTGAGCTGTAGGCGTTCGTCTGGTGCTACGGGGTACAAGGCTGACTGGCCGGAACTGAACGATGGTAAAGGGAGTTGGAGTAAACGTGCGAGAGTCGAACCAAGTGGGAGATACATCTCAAACTCGATGCGGGGAACTGAGCAAACAATGATTGCCCAATTTATGTATTCCCCAACTTACACCTGTGGGGTGCTTCCGTCATATAGAAGCCTTCGGCTATCTTATTCGTTTCCAGATGACCTTAGGCGAAATGTGGCGTTGTGGATGATCCGCCTGTCATTCCTGTGAATCGATATTCAGTATTCAGAGATGCCAGTCATACCTGGGTCTGTAAAAGATCTGCGCAGCTTGTAGTCGACCCAGCATAAACGTAGTCTCTCAAGAAAGTACAATGGCATCTCGTTATGTAAGCTCATATTGCCCTGAACTGATTGACAAACCGTCATGTGACTCAGCTCATTTCCTTTTTTGTTGGCCATCCTCCAATCACAACTCTCGAATTGTCGAATGGCCGGTGATAGAGTTGTATTACTCTGCGATCCGAGCCGAGGATATACGGGGATAAGGGATCAACACAATATACCAACACTAGTGTGCACGACAATCGAAAACTTATACACATAAGTATAAAAATAAAAATAGAACAGCCGAATCACAGCAGCGGTCAGGTATCAAACTCGCAAGTGGCATTCCAGGATGCGCTGCGGTGTTTTACGCTCATGCTGTATCTGTTCGCTTGTACGAATTTGGCCAGCGAACACGTGCCATATTTTTTGTCGCGCTTAGATCCTTTGCAGAAAGACAGAGGAAACGGTGCTCCGTTCAACACCAACCGTACTTGCGGACCGTGGAATCTACTCTCATCGTGAAGGGAAACACCGATTCAAAAAAGGGAGTTACGTACGAATCTTTGCACGTAAATTTCTCCCATACCATATTCGCAGCAAAAGGTGCTTGATACGAAGTTCTGAACTTGCGACGTGGGGGTGGACAGATTGGTTCGAGAGGCCATGCATCCCTGCAAGATCCAGTGTCAATAGTATCTTCTCCCGTGAGTGAATACGAACTTGTTTAATCCCATGGTTGACAGTACGTCAAGTATGGTGGTGTCATGGGCGAATTCTAGATAGAGAGGCCTAGCACCCTCTGACATATCAGTCAAACTGTCGCATGTAATTATTATCCATATCCGAACTTCCTCTATAACGCTCACCGTTCAATGAGTTTCTTGATATAGAATGCACCGAGAAGAGGGCCAGGGTCTCCTCTGTATGCATGCCCGCTGACAACGTCCATCATCAAGTCTTCCTCGTATCTGTGATGTTACGTGTAAGTCGACTCGCCAGCAATATAAGCTTCAACTTACTCTAGACTCTGCAACTCGTGTGCCGTAAACACATTGCACCACGGAGACTGTGCGTGAACTGCGCGATCATACGCACATGCGTACAAAGCTCCCCGGATGTCGTTGAGAGTGAGATTAACACCAGGAACGAGTTCGTTCAGTCTGTGTACTATAGGCGGAACATAGTTCTCCGCCCACTCCGTACGCGCCTGCATACATTCTATCATCTACACGGCCTCGGTCGAGTCAAACAACAGAATTTACCTGGTAGGCTGCATAGTTGGTCACTTCTGTCTTCGGGCAAGATGTCCAAGGATCAAGCCAAGAAACTGGATCGCTGAAATTATGGGTTACCAAAAAGTTCACAAATTCCGCCTCGAGGCCAAAAAATCCTTGACTGAAATAGTGCGCAGACTCTATGACGCTTGCAACCGCGGTGGAGACCACGACATCCGTCGAGAACGCCGGATAGCGAGCAGCAAATCTGAAGTTGAGAGTTGTCAGCGTGTCCTTGATCCGAAAAGAGATCCACTAACTCGACTCCATGGTCAAATAGTTCCTCGCGCCCAACAATAGTGAGATTCTCAGGGACCAGCTGATATTCGTACCCCTCTTTGAGAAATTGGAGGTATGGCGGAAGATCAGCAGCTTGAATTATGTCGCGCGCTTTGTCAAGGGCAGAAACAAGCTGAAGAATGTACGGCTGCTCTGCCACTGGGCCACGAGAGCCATGTCGATGCAACTGGAAATAGGAAGAGTATCATCTAAAATATGGACCAGTCATAAGGCTGAGAACTTACCAGGACGACTTGATCGACAGTACAGTCGTTGGGCAAGTCCAGAGACACTCTGGGGACAGCGGGAGCATCATGGTACGGTGAGAGTGTCCCCAGATTAATCAAGGCATCATGAGCGTGATGTTGCTCAAGGTGTTGGCCGGGGACTACCGAGTATGGGGCTGACTGATCAGAATTCAACAACAATAAAGAAACTGGGAATAAACGAGTGAAGGTCGAACCAAGTGGGAGACGCATTTCGAATGACAGGGAGGGAAGCAGAGCACACAACAATCATTCCATGTACTCACCAACTTACATATTCCCGCTCCTGCGGGGACCTTCCATCTTAGAATAGCTTTCGGCTTCTCTACTCGGCTGCTGAGCTCGAGTCCTAGTCCGTTTTACGACGTTTCATTATGCCGTTGTGTCTCGGATTGATCACTCACACGGGTGTGACGTGGTACCTCCCATCATTCCTGTGATCAATATTCAAAGGTGAGGGCCTACAGACTTGTATAGCTTGTAGTCAATGCAATAAATAGTCATCCAAGGTAGAATGCAAGTAGCATCTGTAGTCATTACAATAGTGGTCAGTGAAGAAAGCGTCTCGTCATGAAATGTGCACAGCAGCCAAAGACAGCCCGAATTATGCAACCAGTTCCGGAACCGGCACTGCTCTCACCAAGCTTCCGCCCGCTCTATGTCCGCTCCAAAAAGTGTCCGCACGACGCTACGTAGAACTCCCAGTCTTAAGCCTCTCTTCGTCTTGTCAAACAGCTAAGGGAGAGAGAGAAACAAATGTACCTTCATACTGGTCAAGTCATCATCCAATATCAATATCCCGTGTTCACCTAGCTTGCTAGACACCGCGACAAGTTACCAAGGTGAGGCGTCTGTGCAGACTTGTCTGGAAGATAGATGGGTGATATTGGTGTACCCTTCACGGTGGCCCAATGGCATGCGTATGGCAGTTCATTTCGATGCGGGGCGTCATACAGGGTCTACCTGTCCAAGTGATGTGCACGTATCGGCGGGAGAATGACATGACACTCTTATCATTAATCCGACTAGGCTGCTTCCACCCATCTCTGAGAGGATGAGGAGCCACAATTCGGCTCATCCAAATGATCTCCAGGCCCCCAACACCAGTGAGCTCTTCTGCTGATACAGAGTACTATTTCGACACAGATGAGCTGCGCCAGAGTCGTCCGATGTTCAAAATGTTGTTGCAGTGGAAGATGGATCGCACTTCACATAGGCCCGACCAATTTTCTGGAAAGTCACCTCAGGCCATCGACCATCCATCATCTTCCCACGAATCAGTGCAAATCCATGCCACAAACAAAGGGTCCTCAACGATGGCTGCAGGACAGCGTCAACGAGTGAGTGCTTTTTGCAGCTGGGTAGACGAGGAGATGGGGTGTGTCTGACATATTATCATCAGGTGGCCGCAGGTATGTTTTTCCCCGAATCTGTTCGCAAATGCTCAACATGCTCTAAGGCCTAAATCACCTCCCAAGGCCACTGTTTCGCGGCATCCTTTCCCGTACTGGACAAAGTGGGGTGGATCCAGGGACTGCACACCCAGTGTGATATTTTCTGGCAATCCGGATCTCGTCATGATCGCTCATGTTCTATCAGACACACCAACCGACCAATGCATCTCAACCCTCGGCCATGCGAGTCTAGTTGGCTTATTGACATCCGTTCTCATCATGTTAGGCTAATGGTGGCGGGTCTTTGAGCCTCGCAGGTGGTTCAGATCATTTCAATCTTAATTGTTATGAGTGGGGGGCGACGGTCTGTCATTGTGGTTTCCTTGTCCGGGTTTTTATATCATGGGAAGACTTAACTTGATGGTGTCCTAGTTCAAGAAACCCCCGTTCATGCCGGCGTCGCATCGCAGATGGCACTTAAAGGGAAGTACGTTGAGCTCCAATATTCACGTGACCCATGGTCCCTCTTTGACTTTCCCTCCAGCACAATTGGGGCACGTAGGGGCTTGACATGTTATCTGCTTGTACATACTGACTGGTTCAACAAGCACAGGAATTTTTCACCGGGTCTCGTGGTCTAAAGGCCATCTCAGATGGCGCCAAGGGTGGGTAATCCTTTAGTACTTGTCTGCCCAAAAAAAGAATGAGATCTGTACGACACCCTTCCCGTCTGCCAAGCCACAGTGAAAGCCTCCTTCTCTATACCTCAGCTAACTGGTTCTATCCTTTAGATTCAGAAGACCATGCAGCACTGACGTTATTTTACTGCATGTGTGTGCACTTGTTTTATCAATGTATCCGATATAAACTTGCGTGCATCCTTGTTGACATGTAACCCCACAATGCAGTGGACGGCGTCGGAGCTACTTGCAACTGTGCCCGTGGCGTACTATGTTGTTACAGGCATTGTCGCAGTCCTCGTCGGGATGGCACAGTTGTCCAAGCGTCCCAATGTCAGTCGCATGTCCTGCCCCTTGAATGTTCTCATCTTGTTATCTTAGCTGAGTGCCTTTCCGGCCATTGGGTCGAACAGTTGGGTCGGCTCCTGGTGGGCGGCCATCAAGTTCATCACAAATGCTGCAGATGCGATCCGAAATGGACACAAAGAGGCAAGCCGCGCTATTTCTACCCGACGTCGTAACCAACCCTTAGGAACGTTTTCAGCACAAAGGCGCCCCGTTCAAGATTGCAACCCTCTGTCACTGGGTCGTTATCGTCACTGAGCGTGCACACATAGAAGAGCTGCGAAATGCGCATGAAGAATTTTCGTTTATGGAAGCTGCGAATGAGGTGAGCAAGGCATCGTGTACAGTTTACCTTACATGATTTCGAGGGACATTCCTGTCAGGACATTAGCACCGAATTCACGATGGGGCCTGAGATCATCTACGATCCCTACCATGTCACAGTGGTACGCTCACGGCTTTCTCGTAATATCAGGCTATTACATCCCGAGTTGTATGATGAGGTCACCAGGGCCTTTGACGATATTTTGGACCTCAAAAACAATGGTGACGTCTCCTGTTATTACAAGCACTAGATCGCTCATACTGGTTGACAGAGTGGAAGAGTATTCCAGCCTTGAGCACTGTTCAACAGATCGTGTGCAGGGCTAGCAATAGGTGCTTCGTCGGTTTTCCGCTGTGTATGTATTCATTGTCATCACCCAATTGTGTTTTCGAGCTTTCATTGTAGGTCGTAACACGGACTTCATTTCTCTTAACATCGACTACACTATTGATGCCGTCAAGGGGGGAATTTTGATCGGGTTCTTCCCGAAATTCCTGAAGCCGTGTGTCCTTGACCATCAACTATCTATGGAACCTCCCACTCAGATTCTTCACAGCCTCGTTGCCCGTTTTGTTACGAGTGTCCCTAAAAACATCAAGCGGGGTTTAAAGCATCTTCGTCCAGTCATTGAAGAGCGACAGAAACACTTGAATGAGTATGGGAAGGACTGGGCTGAGAAACCTGTTAGTCAACCTCCTTTCTGGGGCAGTGTCATGTTGACCTTTCGGAGTATGATTTTTTATCATGGATAATGGATGAACGGGGTCCAAATGCAACGGTTGAAGATCTGACGAACCGCATTCTGGTAGCCAACTTTGCCTCTATTCACGTGCGCGGTCACTGCTGCCTACAGGTACGAGACACTCACCTTAGCCCCTACGGTGCAGGCATCAGCGAACGTGTGTGATTTTGTTGCTCCGTATCTATCTTTTAATCATCCAGGACGTCAGGTCTTTACAGATGCACTCTATAACCTAGCGGCAAATCCTCAGTATGTGCAGCCCCTCCGGGAAGAAGTCAATGGGATTGTTGAAAGGGAGGGATGGTCGAGCATGTCGCTGAGCAAGATGCATAAAGTTGACAGTTTCCTCAAGGAGACCGCACGCATGCACAGTATCAGTATTTGTCAGTCACTTCTTCCGCCTGTTTCCTTTGCCTTTCATAACTGTTGAATCCATTTTGTACTCTAGTGGGTATGGCGCGCAAGGCCAAAAAGGACTATACGTTCTCCGATGGCACTCTGATCCCCGAAGGGGCTAGGATCAATGCAGGCCTTATGGCATTACATTACGATGACACGTTGTACGAGAACCCAGAGGTGTTTAATCCATTCCGATTTTCAGATATGCGTCAAGAGGACGGGGAAGGCGGGAAACATCAGTTTGTTGCCACCTCACCCGAGTATTTGGTATTTGGACACGGTCAACATGCATGGTACGACCATCCCTCATAATTTCCCCCATAATCCATGTTAAAAAAAGGTTTTTGGTCCTCGTCAGCCCTGGTCGTTTCTTTGCTGCAGCTGAACTCAAAACGATGCTCGCTCATACGGTCGCGACGTACGATATCAAACTAGAAGATAATATGACTCGCCCACGGAGCTCATACATTGGGCCTTTTATCACGACCAACTCCATGGCCAAAGTAATGTTCAAAATGCGTGCTCACGAGGACAGCAACGGACGTATCTGATATCATAGGGGTTTGGCAAGGCTGGTGAATGGAGTGTACGCTACCTTGTGACGTGTAGCGCTAAAGTCTACAAATACAATCTACCAACCTATTAAAATCCGGAAATAGTAAGCTTCCGACGGAACAGTACACACCGGTTACTTTCTCCATACTCTTTTTCTTGCGGGTGCCCTGGTTTATCAAGATCAGCTTTTCACCATCGAGTCGGCCCTGTGCCAAGCGTTCCCGAAGCTATTGAGATTTCCCATAACTAGAGCTTGTAGTGCTGATGCTCTGATGGCACATCCATTGCCAGTCACGACAATATGTACGTTGTCTTGATTTTATGCTGGTAAACCCTGCTGGTAGGATCAACGTGTCCCCGTACCCGCATCACGCCGTGGCTCTAATCACGACACCGATATCTGCGCTTTCGCTCTCTTCTCGCGATTCGTCTCTTTCACGCAACTCTTCGTCCCATACACTTGTTCCCTCTCCCGTCCCGAGCACTATCCATTTGCCATCTCCAGACACTGAAATGGCTTCGCACGAGATTTGTGTTTGCCTGCCGACGTTCTCATCTGCGAGTTGCCAACGTCGAATCCCCCCATGACCCACTCCCAAAACGTGCTTTTCATCAGGATGAAAGGCAACTGTGATTGCATGGGCATAGCCAGAGTGGACAGTGCTGAGTACTATCGTTCGGTCTTACTGAATTGTCAGCATTGCTCAAACCTCTTAGAGCCACTACCCATTGGTATCTGTAGACGACATCATGCCGCCAGCAGTACGCAATTGTCAGAGTCAAGACATCAGGGAGTAGGGTGTTTCGGTTTCCTCATGGTGCCTAAAATTCCTCACCACAGGTACCTCGTGACTCTGGCGCTCATCCTTACTCAGATCCCAGTTGGGTGACCCCATCGCTGTGATGAATGCTCCTCATATCCCAACTACAGGACCGGTTCCAGGCAGATGTACATCTTGCGTGAAATTAGTACCGCACACACGACGTGAATGCTACCGAACGGGAAGCACTTATTCGCCTTCCACAAGATCTGAGATGATGTATGTCAGTCTATCGCATCCCACTTCCCAAATGATGCACCACTCATATTCACACGTTTGGACGTTTCTGAAATAGCTCGGCCGTTGAACCAATGGTCGCTGCAGACGTATCTGCTTGCCTCTCACTGTGGCCACGCAACAGTGACGAAACTTTTTTTTCTTTTTGCAGGCGGTTTGTGATTGTCGGTCATGTTTTGGATGTGGAACTCGATTCACGGCTAGTGTGCGCCCCCGTGAAACTCGTCACATATCCGGGAAGAAGAGTGTTCTGACCATCGCTGATTAGCTTCATAGTAGCCTTCCCTCTGAACGAGGGCCACTGTTAATGATTAACACCCAGGTCAATATACTGTTGACTAAAGAAGATGAACAACTTTTGGAAGGCAGTAGCTTTCCTGCCGGGAGTCTTAAGTTGGCTGAATGTCAAGTCCGAGGCTGGCATTCAAGACTCCCAGGTCGATATTCAGCCATTCAGGCCAGGCATGACAATCTGGGATGATTGATAAACTACAAATGTTGGTACCTTTATCCTTACTCCATGCTCATTGAGTTGACAGGATAACAAAAGGTGTCTCTCATTCTCTGTATGTTCAAGTTTCCCTGGTTCACTTTGTTGGGTTTCTTACATTGGGCCTCAGTTCCAGAATGGGCAGGTTTGTGCATATTATATTTCCTGTCAAGAAAAGAGGGATTGTGGGAGAATCAAAGCCTATCATTGCTATTGGTGCCCCAGTATGCAAGCTTCCATGACTGTTTGATGACCTGGAGTGATCTGTTTGCTTATTAGGATACTGTTTCTCTTGGTTCTTGTGACCATGGTCTATATATTCACACACATGTAGCCAATTGCTAATGGTGGGGGTATGAACATCTTGTTGGTGATACACCTAGTACTAAGAATATCAATGCTTCTATCCCATCTGTACCCTGGCTTTTCCAGTCTATTACTGCACTCATACATATGTAGATATCATATTTCAATGTTTCCTATGTGAATAGGTATATACATGTGTATATATCAAGATGTAGGGAAGGAACTACAGGTAGTATCAGTGTCAGAATGAACTTGAAGGTTAATTCCAACAAGAAATCCAAGATTCTCCAAACAAAGAACTATCAATGTTAACATTATAAACCTTGTCAGGAGATATCACCAAAGAATGGATAGGAAAGTAAAATGCATGCCTATTCCATGGAGCAAGCCAACCATAGTAAGTACCATTAGAAGATTGAATCCAACCATTCTCCTGATGTAAATCAGGAAAGGAAATAAGATCCTGTGCTCTCCATACTTTGATAGTCATGTCTTCTGAGCAAGAGACAATATGGGAACCATCAGATGAACAGAAGACAGAAAGAACATAGGAACTGTGCCCCTGGAATGGACCTGCCATCAAGTGACCAGTGGTTGTATCCCAGATCCTAATGGTCCCATCAAAAGAGCCAGAGACAATATAAGTCCCATCAAAAGAATAAGCAGCAGATGTAACTATACTTGTGTGCCCCTGCAATGGGCCTATCACCAGTTGACCTGCGATTGCATTCCAAACCCTAATAGTCTTGTCATAGGAGCTGGAGGCAATGTAATTGCCATCAGGTGAATAAACCACAGAGGTGACCCTACTTGTATGCCCCTGGAATGGACCTGCAACTAACTGGCCAGTGAGTGCATTCCAGATCCTAATGGTGTTATCTTCAGAGCCAGAGGCAACATGTGACCCATCAGGTGAATAGGCAACAGAAGTGACAGGCTCTGTATGT
>JBBPTJ010000509.1:0-13054 GCA_038094035.1 Pulveroboletus aff. ridleyi
AGAGGTCATCCAGGCAAAGGAGGTGTAATCGTCCACAAATGTGATGACATATTTGTAGTGGTGGTACGATTCAATGGGGAATGACTTTATGTCGGAGTGCACAAGCTCGAATGCTTGACTGGCTCTATGCACATCAGGTGGAAAGGCGCGATTGGACATCTTGCCCATAGTGCAGCCAGGACAAATAATGTCCTCCTGTGGTGCGGATATCTCAGGGAAGCCTCACGTATGTTTTCGCGCATGCTTCTGGACCTCCTTAGAGGGGTGACCTAACCGGCAATGCAACGTTTCCCATGTAGGCTGGATGCTAGTATGCATATCCTTAGAGACGTCTGCTGACTCCAGAATGTACATGTTAGGGCCAAGTGGGCCAGGAGTAAAGGGTGCCAAGATGTCGCCATCTCCATACATAACAGTAATCTGCTGAGCGTTGCCTTTAACTTTGGCGCCTTTTCGTAGCAGTTGTCCTAATGACACGAGGTGAACATTGGAGTTGGGCAGGTGCCCTACATCATATAACTCCAGTGTATGATGTTTGCCATCAGCGTCAAGCCAGGGAACACGTATAAGTCCTGTGCCAACAACCTGTAAGATATTGGCAGCAGTGTGAACTGGTATTTGGTCCTTCCCCTTCAGGGAAACATACTCAGAGAAGTCTGAGCGATGGGGAGTAAAGTGCAGTGATGCACCAGAGTCGAGAATCCAAAATGGACGATCAGGCTTTCCACACCGTGTGCACGAAGATTGGGAGCCATGGGCACAAACATGCTCGCATTGGCTCAGTACTGATACATTGAAAGTATATACAGTACTACTCAGTTCCGCTACATTGGTTCGTGCATAGGGAAAAGCAGTGGTAGCAGATGAGTACTGGTGCAACGATGAATAGGAATGTACTAACCTGAGATCCTGTTGGTCATAGTGACCTTGGACCTCGGTCTCGGAACCATAGATATCCACCTCATCATCGGTATCCCAGGAGGTGGATGGAGCAGCCATAATGTGGCGCTTTCGGGATTTCTTCAAGGAACTAGATGGGAGCCTCACAGCAGGGGTGATATAAGTGGAGGAGGAGGCAGGGGCATCTGGCATAGTAGTAGCCTCTGGCTCATAGGACATGGATGACAATAAAGAAGGGCTGGACAAATCAAGACGTTCGAGGAGGGGGCATGCCAGATCAAGGGATCGGATAGTCTCAGCAGTGGGCTGGATCTCAAGCCGATGGGCGAGATCAAAAGCCTTGGTTATTGAATCAAAGGCAGGAGGCCCTTGAGTTCCTTGGTACCACTGGGCAGGCTGGTGAGCAGCAATGCGTGGATCAACAACAGGAGAAGAGAAAACGTAGGCTGGCGCTATAGCAACTGATGCAAACTGCATCTCATCCTCTATGAAAGAGAGGTGATTGTGCTTAGCAGCCTTGCCAGCACGTTTGCCACGTGCATGTTTCTTCCCCTTCTTGTCTGCGCTGTCATCCTCCTGCTGCCCAGAAGGCACTGGAGAAGACTGCTGCTGAGACTTGAAGGAGGGATTACCCTCTCCCTTGCGCTTGACAGCACTGATCTTCTGGGCCTGTTGGGTCCCAGATGCACGACCTTTGCCACCCATAGCAGAGCGTTGCTCCCAAGAGTGTGGCAGCAGCTATGATTTCCTCGACGGTAGGTGGGATGGGATTCCCTTTCGCATCCTTCTTTTGCGCAAGCATCTGCGCAACCACGTCCATATTCGCAGGTAGTTTCGACATAAGGATCATTGCTTGGATCTTCTCAGGTACTTCATACTCCACACTCGCCAGCTTGGCATAGTGGTTCTGGATACGCTGGAGAGCATTTCCAGGATGCGAGTTGGGAGGAATATTGGTGTCCATCATGGCCTTGAAGTCCCCATAGACCTGGGGAAGGCCAGCAGACACGAAGTCGGCCTTGAGAGCCGTAATGAGGTCTTTAGCAACAGTCTTAGAGGAGTACTTCTGCTGAAGGATCGACAACATAGTCATCAACATAGAGCCAGCAATGCGGGAATTGGCCTCATGCCACTTGATGTAATAGTTCTGGATCTCGCTATCGAAGTCGTCTCCAGAAGGAGGGGTGTCGGGCTCAGGGAAGTCGATACACCACATGCACCCGAGTGACTGTGTATAGGCAGTGATGGCAGGCCACCAAGTAGCCCAGTTGGTGCCAGTGAATATAGGGACATGAGCAGCAGCGATATTCGAAGACATGGTAGTTCTACGGTAGGTGAAGTGCATCAGAATGACATAGTTTCCCCATAGTATCTAGCATAGTGCAGCCATAGATGGCGCAATCTGATGCTAGAGTCATGCTCAAGCTTTTTTAGCTGCAGCGTGATGGGGCAAGCCCATTTGGCACAAGCTAATGTTGAATTGCATATGGTAAGCAGCAAATGCAGCCAGAAAGACCTGGTGTACCGGCGGTTCAATCCAACACAGGTTAACGGCGCAGACTGTTACTGAGCCATACACGATATAATGGTGCAGCCAGAAATACCCGCAGGCCAAGGTTGGCCCCTCAGGTAAACAGCGCAATCCATCACTCGTTTGCAAATCAAGAAAAAGCTCTATGGAGTCCAGGTTTAGCCAGATCGACTCAAACGCAGCCATAGAGGCGCTGTATGAGGATCAGCTGCTGAGCCGGGGCTCATAACCTGTTGAACAGGACCCTAGTAGCTGCAGAGGATGGCTAATAGGACTTACATAGAGTGCTTGAGTCAGTTGGGACGCTCTCAGCTGATGGTTACGAGTCAAGAGACTTATTCAAACTCAGTAGTCTGAGTGTGAAACTGTAGGTACATGATTACGTAATACTACCATAAAAGGCAACTAAGTGCGTACTACAGTAAAAGGGTATTGAATGAGTTACACTCATTCAACAATCCCTTGGTGTAGTTGGTGGAGGAGGTCGGAGGTAATGCAGAGAAAAATGTCAGAATGGGGGAGATCTGCCCAGAAGGGTGAGAAGACAGGACAAAGTCCCTCAGCAATGAACTCGGGTGGATACTGTCCAGTGGCCTGAGTGCGGAGAACACGTGACGTGTTTTGTTGATTGCAAAGTGGAAATCGAAAGTTATCGCCTCATCGATCAGGTGGTACCAGGCACTTAGGGCACCGGTTCTCAGTGCAGCATGCTACCAGGCATTGCTCAGGGTGATCGCCAATGTAGGCTGCGACTATCGGGAAGACACGACGAATGTAGCCATCTCCACAAGCCATCTCCACCCCACCTTGACCTGCCTCTACAAGAGGTTCAAGCAGTAGTTTCATGCAGTAATGGAACAGGTGATACCCGGCTACCGAGTTATCCTCAAATGAGGTGAGTTTCGACACTGGTAGGTAACCCAACAAGACTGATGCATGACGTGAGGGTTCATGGCACACTTCTTTTGCTAGGTTTCCGATTGTCAGGTATACAGGCCATGCAGTTTTGTCGCCTTTAAAACGTGACAGCTCAGTTTTATCTGAAGCTAAAATCACTGGCACAACTGTTGCGCCAGCAGGCAATCGCTCCTAGACATCAATATTAATCAGGTGTGTTTCATGCTTAAAATGAACGATTCACTTGTGTCTTCCACCACCAGTCTGCAGTCCACATCTCGTCATAACGACGAGTCTTCCCCTCACAGTCAGTGTAGACCCTCTCTGGTGCGTATGCCATGCTTCCATTGAATGCTGGATTGCTAATCAATTCTTGAACACATGCAACAGGGTCTTGCATCCACAGTTCAAGTTCCTCTGTGCCGGTGTCCGGTGCATCATCAACAGGTTCATCGTCCATTGGCCCATGGTCTCCGTGGACACAAACCAACTTGCATGACCATTCCGGGCCTGTAGGCAAGCTATCCACAAGCTTCAAGAATTTATAGTTGCTGCGATAGGATGGCTGTGTCCGGCTCTTTGTCTTGACCAAGGTATGTCAGCAGACAGGTTTTTAGTGAGGAAAAATGAATACTGACTATGGGTAGTTTTAGGAACTCTTCAGTCGCTCGCTGGTTCACGTTCCTTATGAGCCATTGAGTGAGTTCCCACTCATCACAATCAGCAAAAGGGGTATATGGGCCTACTCCAGACCGATCTTGGTATAGCTTCATCTGCTCGAAAGGCGATGTACCCTGCCTAAGTACATCTGCGGCTGCATGCAAGGTAAATTCCTTCGCAAATCGGGGGAAACCAGTGTCTTGTTCATGCTGACTATTTTCTCTAGTTTCAGCCGCTCTGGCTTCATTGATGTGGTGAGCCTTTCTAGCCCTATTGCCATCCTGAGCTGCTCTCTCTCTAGCTCCATCTCTGTTGTGAGCTTCCGGGCCAGCATCTCTGTCACCTTCGCCACCTTCAGAAGGCCAGTTGACATCGTCAAAATTGTATTCCATCTCATCATTGTCCTGTACTGCTAGGGGTTGTTGGACATGTCGGATATGATCGATATGCTGATTGCGACACTGTAGGGAGTGTGCAAAGTGACGACGTAGTCCACTAGCTGTTGGAAAGGTATGTTTGCAAAATTTGCAAGAATGGGAAGCTCGATGGCACGGCATCAGAAGAGTTGACCACAGAATGCAAGGTGGGTTTAGTCTTCCATGACCTCGATGTTATTTTTTATTCAAATGCCCTCACCCTGCTAGGTTCCGATGGGACGTACAGTAAGCCTCCATTCCAGCTTCGAATTTATGTTGTGACCCTGCTATTGACCATGCGTTTGCAAACTCAATTCCCATATCATGTTTAACATCCTGCTCTATTTGTCAGCCAGTCGAATTTATTTAATCAGGTGAGGCTGGTCCGTATCCCTCATCACCTTTTTCTACTTTCATTCTATTCAAACTAGTACGCTATGTCGAAACACTGCAAAGAAAGGGACAAGCTGGACAAGACTCATGACTCCGAGCAAGCAGGTGTTCAAGTGGCTTCAGGGCATATTCGTCGACCCACTGCCAAGGTACAAGCTATGCTAGGTAAGTTCCCCGATAACTCTACCACCATTCTGCTAATTGAACTATTTGAGACGATCATCAACAGCAAATGCTCACTCATCAAAAGAATTCTCTTACCAAGGAGAAGAAGCGTGAAGAGCGGATACGGAAGTGTGATCAAGCACTGAAAGTGGCTCAACATGATGTTTCAAAGTCCAAACCCTCTGACACCCAGAACGAGATTACAGACATTCCTGTCATTGATGATGCGGTCAGTACCTGTCATGAGCACCGTGTTTTTTGGACTAACTATTCATAGTTCAAGTCGCGTGCTGCAGGGGGACTGGGTCAAACCATAACCCGCAGCAATCTGACTATGCCAACTCTTGTGGCACGCAAGGGGAACGTTCCACCCCCGAAAGTAAGTTTCTTGTACCATACCGCTGGCCACAATAACGATCACTCCAGAGCCTCCAGAGCCTGCCCCCACGTGTTCGCATAACTGAACCTGTGGAGCCGATCAAGTTCAACAAGCTCAGCTTGGGCGCTTTGGATATTGCCACACACAAGAGAGCTCGTGCTCCTACTCCGTTCCCTGCCATGGAGATAGCTAAGTAAGTGTATGCCTCCATCTATTCATGTACTAATAACACATTGTCATTGCCAGATTTTCATCAATCACCGGGCATCGTGCACATGAACATGTTGCTACGGAGACCCACAGCAAATCTAACCTCGATCAATATGAAGATGATTTTGACAGTCTGCCATTCACTCAGAGGAAGCGGAGTCGCTACACCCTGGTTAGTAGTGAGGAGGATGAGCCTTTGGTGGGCGAGACAGTGATTGGCCACTTGGTGGATTCCACCGTTGGTGATGACCTGCAGGTGCTGTCACCTATGCTCACCACTCTGACTCACAACACAGCCCATGGAAGAAGAATCAGCCTGAAAAGTCACCCCAAGGCCTCCGACTATGATTCACGGACCCAGCGTATCCTCAAAGTTGCTATTCAACAGTATCATATCATGTTACTAAAACAAAACCCTTTCCCAGATGCAGTTGAAGAACGGGAGTGGGCTTTGGCAGCCTGGAAGGAAGGCAGCAAGTATTACAGCACTGAATTGAAGAACAGCAAAGTTGATGAAGGACTCATCTGGCTGGTGAGTGACGTTCTTGGATTCACAATATACTACTGAATATTACCATTTAGATCACTGCTCGAGACTCACACCTGCGTAGCCAGTTCAAAACAAATGCACGTGCGGTTGTCACAACTGCATATGGGTTCGAAGTGAGCGACATGACTACCGTCAGAGAGAAGAACCGAAAGCTCGTTAGTGAGCTCAAGCCCCAAGCGGCATTCACTTGCCGTGTAAGCTCTTTGTTCACGTATGATAAGACTACTAATGAGATATCTCCTCACAGGAGCTCCACCCTCGCTGTACCGGTGTTTACAAGCACAAAGCCATTCAACAAGTTATCAACGAAGTGCTTTTTGCGAACAGGTCAGGTGAAGGAGTGAAGTGGTCTAGCCATTACTCCCCATTCCCCCGCGTGGCATTTGCACTAACAATTACTGCGGTATGTTATTCACATGAATGCAGCCTGAGAACTGATTGACGGTTCTCAAAACAGATCGAATATGCAATCGATGAGTGGGCCACTGGCAAGCGCGAATCAATTCAATTCAAAGAGGACCAGTACAAATGCGTCTACAAGAAACACCTCGATACCCTCAAATATTTCAATCAGCAAACGCGCAAGATGGGGATTTTATCCAAGATGCTACAAGATATCTTCGAGAATGGAAGGCAAGTGTTCATAATGATTTCATATAGATGTTCTCTGATGGTGTGTAGGTTGCATGTGGGTGTTGAGGCCATCACAGATGAAGACAACGAACCTTTCATCCCTGATGACATTATTCGAGATGCTATCGAGGAATTTGGATCAGAGTTTGGAAGCAATGGAGGTAGTGCAAATGACGAGCTGGAGGAGGACAGAGATGGAGACAGAGACGGAGACGGAGATGGAGACGGAGAAGTGGAGGTGGATGAGTATGATAGAGATGAGATGGAGGAGGAGGGGGATGGGGATAGTATGGAGGAGTAGCTTGGTATATGGTTTGTGCTGGTGTCAGTCGTTGTGCTGGTGTCAGTCGTTGTGCTGGTGTCGGTCATTGTGCTGGTGTTGGTAGTAGCTCCATTGATACTATATAGTGCTACATAGTTCTCTGTAGCACAATTACCCAATAGCTATGGATTGCTACACATACTATGGTTGTGCCCTGGGAGAACTTGAGTGGATCCATAGTACTACATACATGGGGGAAGCCAATAGGTGCTATTGAGACTATAGGTGCTATGTAGTGCTATATTGTATCTTGTTTTTTTCCAGATGTCATAAACATCAACAGCCATTGAGCATGTATTTTGTCAAGGCCGGCATCTACTTCACTTCACCTGTAACCACTTGTCACCCACATCAACTCGGGCCCTGCTTTGCCTGGGCTCATGGTTGCGATGCAACCTGGTGCTGCATGACGACTTGGTTGAAATAATGAGAGCATGCAAGTCTCAAGGGACTCAGAGGAGGATCGAGTAGATTAGCGCTGCATACATCTACATACATTCCTTGTAGTGCTTGATGATACTCTAGTGCCTACCCGCGGGTATTTCCAAACCGCGGGTTTGTACGGTATAACCGTACCCGTACCCGCGACGGGTATGGTGTTGACAGGTACGGGTACGGTGTTGGCTGCCCGACCCGCAGTGTTACCCGTGCTATACCCTAGCCTGCCCGTCTCATCATGCACGTGCCAGCGGTAACACACAAGCCACGCCGGCCCAAACCTGATTGTGACAGCTAAGTGATCCTTTTCCTCTTCGTGCTGGTTGACCGTAAGTCTCATTAATGCGGGTTGAACCAGGCACCTCACAAGGACATGGGTAAATCCATGGGCTGTCATTGTAGTCAAGTTGAAACCCGATGTTCCACTTTAGGAAGTGCAAGGGCTACCAGCGGTTCGGCCTGACCGGGACCCACGACCCCAACAGCAAACCCAAGCAAGGTGATTCATTTCTTAGTTAGTTGCCTTTTCATCCAGGCTTATCATATGATTCCTATTCCTTCCGATCCTTGTGACTGTTGAAACATGTAAGAATAGCTGTTCCTATCAAAGAAGCCGGAAGTCATAGCGATATCTTGGCCATGTCCAGCAACAAGGTTCGTCCGAAACAGTAACTATGACATTTAGGACCCATATATACCATGAGTATTGATTTGGCCAGCCTACCTACTCGGCCATCATAGCCATGGGCCCCAGGGAGTCATCATCCACTATTTCAGGATCCAGTTCGTCAGACACATTTGGTGTCAAAGCGAAGGAGGAAGGCTATGGTGAGCATATTTTGATTTTTAATAATTACTGCCTACTAACTATCCTTCTCTTTGCAGAACCCAATCCTACGAAGATAGCCTTGGCAAATATGGAGCACCGCATTACAGTGCTGGAAAGGGGGGCTCTCAATTGAGAGAGCGATGCTACAGAACTTCGATCCCGCGTGACGAACCTTCAAAGCTCTGTCGTGTTGCTTCAATCTGGGGAGAGAAACGGCGTAAACCAACTCGCCGACATGACTCGACAAGACTTTCTGAACATGGAGGATAGACTATCTAGGCGATTCAAGGTCGTTGAGAAGCATCTTGAGACAGTGACGGAGCGCCTGGAGACTGTAGAGAACACCGTTTCTCGTGTGGAAACGTCTCAGGTTGGCATTGTTGACCGTATAATGAATATTCTGCGCAGTGGTTCCTCCAAGTAAATAGAGAGCGCATTCAATGTACTACCAGTATTCTGTTGTTTCGGTTGTCATCGGTGCCATGTCCACTCCGAATGGACCGACGAGGACGATGTTCGCACCGCACCCCTCAGCCAGTGTACCCCCCGCAATGCAAGTATTCGAGCCCGTTGGCGAAATCCATATTGAGCTACCGACTTCTCTACAACATATTCGCCTATTCTGCCGCCTTCTCCCTCGCCTCTACTATACTCCTGGCCAACGGAGATGATTCGAGCCTGCTGTTTCGACTCTTTCAGCCCAGTACTTGGGTCAACACTTCGCTAACGTGGCTCGTTGGCGTCCTACCCGTTATACTGGTTCGAAAAGTCTTTTTGATGCGTAGGTCACCATCGTGGTCGACTGCGTCTGCTCGCCTTCGCTTGTAGCTACCCCCGATCCCGCAACCTCTCCGTCAAAAATGATGGCGACTGCGCTTGCAAAGACAAAAACGCATCGATGGGTAGCAATCTACACCACGTCCTCCCTTTTATTCTTATCACTCGAACTCGTCCGTACGTGGTCTCGCCGCGAAGACAATCATCTCAACGTTTTTATAAAGTCGAGGTACGTGTTGTCTCACCGCTCAAACGCTATGACTCGTCATCTTGTTGTACAGGAAGCATCCGTATTATATCAACAGCTGATTCGTTTTCCTTGTATTGGCACAAGTATGGTTGTCGATCAGCTTTGCACTCTGGAACATCATGCTCGAGCGCTTCGCCTTTCGCTGGGCAAAAGCCCCGCCCTCATCGAATGCGGTGAGTCTTCGCCCGACCTCGTTATGCTTCTACTCACTTGCACGCTCTTCGCGTTTTTGTCATCCACAACTTACAATCTTGCATTCGGGGTGGTACGACTGGCCCTCTTACCGATAATATCCCTCGTCCAATCTGTTTTCAAGTCATTCGTCGGCCATTTTATAAGAGGCTCCTGGATGTTGACCCTGCCGTTGCGGCACTTCTCCCTCGAATTACATGCGTTCACCCTCAGAGCGTCTATGCTGGCCAGGTGGGAATTCGCCAAGACTCTGTTTGATATCTATATTCCCCAGGTACGCCATCATCTTCCGTGCTATTCCACGTACCAAAGGTCGCGCTAGCCCATCAAAATCGCATCCAACACCGCAGACCCCAACGTGACGCTCGTTTCGGGCATCACATCTGCCAATCCATTATAGCTCCACTTTGCTTATACTGAATTGCGTGACGTTTCTACCGCCCAAAGCGCTACCAGTGCTTCTCGTCGAACTCCTCTGTTCGCTGACCAAAAGTTCAGCCCGAGTCTGTGGAGTGTGTTGGCACGCGAGTCACTTTTGCGTTTAGGCCACGACTATCAGACGTTCCTTCGTAGAGGCGTGCCCGCCCCCGCTGACCCAGTCGCACCCAGCGCTCCCCCGAAAACGTTGCAACCACCGTCGACGCCGCTACTACGCAAGCCGATTCTGAAAGCGCCACAGCAGTCCCCCATCTCAAAAGTGCTAGATACATTTGCATCCGATTCGGACCTTTCCAAGGCTGCTGATGCAGTGACTTCTGAGGTGGGCACGCGCATCATGGACGCACCAGTTCCCGAACTCTTTCGCTCCACATCCTCAACACCCCCCACCCCCGCTGCACCGCCATCACCGAGCGTGATTACTACCTCCATTGCGTGCCTGAAGACGCAGTGCCAGTGTTTGGTCGTCAAGTTTTCACCATCATGGTGTAGGGATCTGTTTGCACAATGGGATGCCTGGTGGACGAGGGACCGCGTCAACAAGGTTACAGAAAAGTGTCTCCCGAATTGAGACCTTGACATGCTCATCGTCGAAGGTGTGCCTATAAAGAAACATCCTAGGTGATTGCATCGCTTACGCCAATCACAGTCCTCGCCGGTCTTGTCTGAGCTTCGCTGACCGAGGACCACTATGGCGTGGTCCAACGAGACACCCCACGCATCCTAGAGGCTTTCTTGTTGTTCTTAATCGCTCTGAAGAAATATCACGTTGAAGTCACCCAGCTCTATGTGCCTCCCACGCCGGACGAGATCATCCAAGGGGACTGGCGTGTTCTTCGAGAGAAGGAACCCACCCAGATTGAGGTCGCGAAAGCCACGGAGGCAATTGGTGTTGTGACGGATGGTACACCCCCTTTACGCTGCACTGTCTCACAGGCTGATCCTGTCACTGCGCCTAGCGTTGAAGTCGGGCGTTGCTGATATTGCGTGTACGTTTGGGGAGAAGCTTGTTGCGTTCAAGTTCCCGCCCGGAACAGCCATGAAGCTCCAGTCGTTTGTAGATTACGCATGACAATGTCGTGTCCCATGAATGACAACATGATATTGCCTCTTAGCAGACCTGAGCCGCACAACCCTATAGAGGTGCATCACGAGGGGAATGTGCGCATGTTCCAAGACATCTGTCTACACGAGCATGAGATGTCAGGATGAGCGTCATGAGTACTGCCTAGGTCGACAGGGGTGTTTCCTATGCCTCCCCGTTCCCTACCTATGCCGGTACCGCGTCGCCAAGGATCAGCCCCCTCAGAACCCCGTGCTCAACTCAAAAATCCAACTTCACTTCGATGTTGATCATAGGCTGACGCAGTGCACGTCCCATTTCCACCTTTGAGTACCACTAGAATCAAGTCTATGTGGTAATCGACTGTACGTAATCTATCGTTGGACTCCGAATACACTACTCAGCCAGTGGAACTTGAAGTAAGACATGATTTTCGTGTTCAGATAATATGATCGAGTTGGAGTTGCTGAATGTGCATCGAGGTAAATTCTTTTCGGGACTGCTCTGCGGGGGTAACTAGCTCAGGGCATCACATGGATCACTGTGTCGTTACATATCTCCGCACTCCTTCCGATCCGGTGGCGAGTATAAGCAGCCATGGCAGAGGGACTTGACCATCTCTCTCTCTCTCCATGACCTCAACATTGTTTCATCACTGTGCCCCGATCCCTGGCCGCACGTTTGCGAATCAAGATGCCCTCCCAACCTATTCCCCCTCTCGAGAATACTTGCAAGCGCTCTCCGTGGCTTGCAAGACGACGATGAACATGCGGCCACAACCCGTGCAGTCGAAGCCTTTCTCCAAGGAGAAGGTCCTGCTCTCCAGGAACGCCTCAAGCAGTGGGCCTCGGGGCGAGCAAGGTGTGTCTCTGCGTTGTAATGTTGGCAATGTCGCTAATTTGGCTACATAGCTACATTGAGGACTTTTGGTGCATGATATCACACTTTTGATCCCTCCTTGCTTACGAACACCTGCGCGCAAAATCTAGGTACGAGAGTTACTTGTCGCACAGCGACCCCGTCGTGCTCGCCCTCAATCCATTCTTCGTGCTTGAGTACGTCTCTCTTCCCCGGGCATCGTCGGTTGATCCCAACTCACCTTTTAAGGAACGATCCCACCCCCGATCGAGGATCTCAGTTGCCCCGTGCTGCCACTCTCATTGTCTCCTCGCTTGGCTTCATACACGACCTCCGTACTGGATTACTCGACCCTGACTCCGTTCGGGGACACACACTCGACATGGACCAATACACACAACTATTCGGCACTGTGCATATCCCAACGCAGGTGCGGGTGTCCGCCAATCCAACACGGATGGTTACTAAGCACACGGACATAGAGGGGATGCAAGATGGTTATGAACGAGACTACCCACCACATCGTCGTTCTCAGACGAGGCCAATTTTGTACATGCACCATTCGTTTAGTCTTCGTCAATGACTTAACCGATCCGCCTCACTCAGACTGGTTCAACGTGCTCGACGACGATCACCAACCGAGCGTGAGGTATTGTGGAACCTTCAAGCCATCGTGCAGGATGCAGACAAGACTCCTATCATGGAGGTTCGTCCTATATCAACTCATGCTTTGCTGTTTCAAACGACATCTAGGCTGCCCATGGCTCTATCGGCGGGCTGACTACTGAAAACCGCAAGACGTGGTCTCGATTGCGTCAGTCACTTGCAGACGATCAAACAAATGCTAGCTGCTTGAAACTTATCGACGAAGCATTGTTTGTAGTCTGTCTCGACGATGCCGCTCCTGCGCGTGAAGGTCCCGAGAACCAGCGTGACAACCTCGGAAATGCGAACGGGGAGGCCTGGCTGTGCTTTGCTCCAACTTCTTGTGTGGAACTTACGATCTCCAAGAGGGAGTCCAAGTCAGTACATGTACTAACAGGTGGTACGACAAGGTTCGGGCTCGTATACTATTTCCATTGGGTGGACTGACCCGGTGGAGTACAGCTCCAAATTATTGTTTGCGCGGATGGCGCAGCTGGAATTAATTTCG
>JBBPTJ010000510.1:0-13033 GCA_038094035.1 Pulveroboletus aff. ridleyi
GTCTGGTCCTTTCTTGGCTTCGCCAACTTCTATTGGTGATTCATCCTGGATTACTCCACCATTGCCCACCTCCTTCTTGACCTCACCAAGAAGGACCACCCCTGGGAATGGTCTCCCGCATGCACTGATGCCTTCACCTCCTTGAAGACAACATTTACCTCTGCACCCGTGTTACTCCTACCCGATCCCACCAAACCATTCTCTGTCACCACCAACACCTCAAAGTGGGCAACAGGTGGTGTTCTTCTCCAACCTGATGGTAATGGTGACCTCCGGCCATGTGCCTACCTCTCCCAGTCCTTCTGCTCTGCAGAGTGGAACTACAATATCTATGATTGTGAACTCCTCGCCATTATTCATGCACTCAAAGCATGGTGCCACCATCTCTATGGCTCCCCCTTTGTGGTCTCTGTTCTCATGGACCACAAAAACCTCACCTACTTCTGCGAGCCTCACAAGCTCAATTGCTGACAAGCCCACTGGCTCCTGGACCTTGCCAACTTTGACCTGAAGTTCACCCATGTCCCTGGTTCCGCCCTCTCTGCCCTGGATGCCTTGTCCTGCCGGCCAGACTTTGTGTCTTCTGACGATGCCGACAACAAGGACGTCATCCTCCTTCCTGATGATCTCTTTGTCAAACTCATTAATATGGACCTTGCTGCCAAAGTTGCGGCCTCCTCCCCTTCCAACCCTATCATCACCAATGCCCTTCACACTTTTGAGGGATCAGTCACCTCCAAGTTTCACTCCTGCCTGTCTGATTGGTCCTATGACGCTGGTATCCTTACTTATCAGGGCTGTGTCTATGTGCCTGACACCCTCCACCACAAGGTCATCTCTCGTGCCCATGACCACCCCTCTGCTGGCCATCCTGGATATCTTAAGACTTGCCAGCTTGTCTCCCATGATTACTGGTGGCCCGGTCTGGCCTCCTTTGTCTGCCACTTCATCAAGGGTTGTGGGCCCTGCCAGCAGATGAAGGTGAACACACACCCCACTGTCGCTCCACTCACCCCCATCTCCTCTACCTGCACTCACCCCTTTCAACAGATCTCCTGTGACCTCATCACAGACCTCCCAGAGTCCTCTGACTTTGATAGTCTCTTGGTCATGGTTGACCATGGGCTTACTAAGGGGGTGATTCTATGCCCCACTTGAAAAACTGTCATTGCTGAAGGGATCACCCACCTCTTCTTTCATAAAGTATACACCTGGTTCAGACTCTATGACAAGATCATCTCTGATCGTGGGCCCCAATTTGCCTCTGAATTCACCAAATCTCTGGCAAAGCTCATTGGATATGAGCTTGCCCTCTCCACAGCCTATCATCTACAAACTGACAGCAAAACCGAACAAGTAAACCAAGAAATCGAAACCTACCTCCACCTATTCTGCCACCAAAACCTCACTGAATGGGCAGAACACATCCCTATGGCAGAATTCGCACACAACCACTGCCCTCACTTTGTCACCAACCAATCCCCATTCTTCCTCATGATGGGATACGAACCCAAACCATTACCCATGATCATTGCAGAGACCCCACTACCTGCTGTCAAAACCAGACTAGATACACTCTCCCACTTCTGTGATGAAGCCTTGGCAGCCCATGAGCTTGCACAACAAGTCATGAAATCACAGAACACATGTGAATTCACCTCTTGGAAGCACAGAGATAAAGTCTGGCTAGAAGCACAGAACTTAAAATGTTTCCTCACCTCCCCTAAATTTGCACCCAAACGAGAAGGACTGTTTGTAATCACTGAAGTCTTATCTCCCATCTCCTACTGCCTCTGCCTTCCTAAAACATGGAAGATTCATCCTGTGTTCCACACTTCCCTCTTGTCACCCTATTGTGAAAATGATGTCCACAGTCTGAATTACCTGGCCCCACCTCTGGAGTTAATAGAAGGTGAAGAAGAATATGAAGTCAAAAAAGTCATACATCACAAAGGAACCCTAGCCCATCAGCAATTCCTGATTAGGTGGAAGGGTTACACTGCTGACGAAGATTCTTGGCAAGCAGAAGCTGATCTGACTAATGCCAAAACCATCCTCAATGCTTATAAATGCCTCCACCCCAAGGTCTTCCCAAAACCCTGTCCCTTCATCTCAATCAAAGCCATCCATACCATATCCATCAGCCCCACCTCCTTTTGCCCTCATGCCACATCCCCCCTTGTCCCTTTGGGAATTGTCACCAGACGTCTTAGCCAGAGCCCTCCACCTGACAATCAATGGATGGCATCACCTCCACCCCTTGCTGAGGGCATTGAGTCTTCTATTCCAATACTTCTCCCATCTGATGCTGCTGTTGATGCCTTCTTCAGCAGCCTTTCTACTGAATCTTTGATAGCCCCATCCTCCCCTCATTCTATATCTTCTGGAGATTCATACTTTGTCACCCCCACTGAATTGCCTCACCCCTGCATTGATACCCCTTGTCCTCAACCTGCCCATGGAGATCATATAGTTTCACTCAGCTGGGGAGACCTCACCAGACATATTGCCCCTGACTGTGAGAACAAGGAGAACTTCCCCATTGAGCCCAATCTTCCATTCCACGCTTACAGGTTCAGGGAAGGGTGTTAGAGATGACAACTCTAATCTCCTCCAGGCCCTCCTATCCAACTCTGAGGTTCCTTAATGAAGTTCTGGACGAACTCCTATAACTCCTACATAGGAGTTGCTGAAGTCTCATGGAAGCGGTCAGAGATGGATAGGACAACCGGACTTGTGTCAAATGACATATCAGTATGCATTCCTTATGTCACCCTTTTTACCCTATCTTCGCTTCATTCTCATTCCATAATTTCGTGCCCCTTTACTATTCCCTTATGGAGATCGCTTGTTTTGCTTCGGAGTTGATTGGACTTCGCGCTCACATCTTCGCCTACCTTATATATATATTCCCTTTCACTCCTGGGCTCTCCTCAGTCATTCCTGCTACTCCTTGGGCAGCGGCTGAGGTGAGTACTAGTCTTTGCTTTACCTTATCACTGTTGCTAATTAGTGTAGTGGGCAATCACTGCCCTTTTACTTAGGTGAATACAGTCGTTCCTGCTACTCCTTGGGCAGCGGCTGAGTGGACAATCACTGCCCTTTTACTTAGATTTTTCACAAAGGGTACCCCAATGAGGAATACCACACTATCCTCACCGCCCATCTGACCAACTCCCACCTTACCATGCCTATAGATCACCATCTCCAACCTGGGTCCCCCCTCTTATACCTTACCCAAGCATATCGCCAACTAGCCCAAATTCCCACCATTATCCAGAATCTTCGTCTCCCAGCCTATACCATACAATGGTTGGCATTGCTCTCAGTTCACAATCTCAGAATGGCTGCTCTAGAAGGTATGGCCTACTAACTCGACCTTGGAGATTGGCTTGAAGAACTAGATGGGTATATGGCTGACATTGTGTACTCCTCCTTATGAGCCAGGCAGGAGGACCAAGGGGAACGTGTTCCCTTCATTTTGCAAAGCCACACTCAGATGGACTTGGACGAAATCATTGCTACTAGCCCCAACAGGAGAAGCCCTTGGGAAGAAGAGGACTTCTGGTGGATGCACCTTTTTCCCATCCCACGAGACCACCTCCTTTACAAAGAGGCCTGCCATAAATGCCACATCCTCGGCCACTGGCGGGTCGATTGCCTCCTCTATGTCTGTCCTACCTGCAAGGTCAGAAAGCCAGGACACCCACAATATCTCTGCCCTGAGTGAATCTCCCCCTACACCTACCAGTTGCCCCCGCCGTCCTCATCTTCGTCTTCTTCCTCCTCCTGTTGTTCCCATCATTCCTTCCATTCTCTGCCATCACCACCAAGCCACCACTCACACCGTCAAAAACATTCATCCCATCCCATCCCAGTTCCTGCACCTCATGTGCCTTCTCCCGAATTGGCTGACATTGAGGATATCATTGACAAGGTCAGATGGGGTAATATCACAGGCTCCCTGGGTCCTTTTTATAGCAATTTCTAGTCTTCGTCATGGACTCAACACCCTAGACCAGGAGTAATGTTATGATTTGTCCCATTTAGTTACTTTTCCTTTCGGTCTCATTTTTCCCTGCTTAGTTCTCATTCCACTAAGCTCATGATTCCTTCCATCATGGGCTTGTTTATTCTCTTACTTTCCAGAATGTTCCTTGCTTATTAACCAAGGTCATTTCACTATTGGCTTGCTGACTCAACAATCAGTCAGCCATTTGTTCTTCCCTGTTCTTCATGTTTCCATATGATTACTCAGCTTCCCTCATTATTGTATATAAACCCCAAGTTGCTCCCATGTACACTAGCTTAGACCTACTTGGCATATACTATCCTAAACTCCCCTCTTTGTGTGTCTCCACTCTACACTTGAGTGAGCGCTTTAGCTCTCCCTGCGTCCCATCCTGATTACAAGGGATTGTCCTTGGTCCACCCATCTCACTGGGAAGTCCATTGTCTGGTGCTACCAGGACAAACCTTGATCTTGCTACCTGCAAGATACCCCCTTGTCTCAGTGTCTTAGGACCTTCACCAAGTTCACACTAGACCCTTTGGGATCAAGTGTAACATGTACCCATTGAGTTCCTCAAGCCAATCCCCTAGGTCTAATTGGTAGGCTAATCCTCCCAAGGCAGACATCCTGAGGTCCCAGATGGAGAATAAAGTGATCCTTTGCATGGTAAATTCTGGCATGCAAAGGTTCTTAGCAATTATGGAAATATGTGCTAACTGACAGTAGACCTGGGTGAGGTATAGGAGGGGGGAACCCAGTTGAAGGAACCTGTCTATGGGCATAGTGAGGTAGGGGTTGGTGAGGTGGACTCAGAGGATTAGTTGGTACTCCTCATCCAGGTACCCTTGTTAGAAGTGGTGGGTGTGAAACAGGAGGTTGGGTTCCATAAGGAAGTTGTCTTCTTCTGTCTGGTCTGGGGCAATGCACCTGATCAGATCTCTCCAGCTAAAGGAGATGAAATGATTGCTGCAGGCAGGTTGAGGGCAAGGAGTGTCAATGCAAGGGAGAGGAGGTCTGTCTGGGGTGGCAAAGTATGATTCACCAGAGGACATGGAGTCTGGTGGGAACAAAGAAGTCACAAATGACTCAGTGGAAAGGCTGATAGGGAAGGTATCAACAGCAGCATCAGGTGGAAGAAACAAGACCCAATACCTGCAGTAGAAGGTGGAGGTGATGCCATCCACTGATCATCAGCTGGAGAGCTCTGGCTAAGTCATCTGGTGAGAGTTCCTACAGGGATGAGGGGGGAGGCAACATGGGGGCAAGAGGAAGTAAAGCCAATAGATATGATATGAATGGTTTTAGTCAAGATGGGGGGATGGGACTGAGGGAAGATCTTGGGGTGGAGACATTTATAAGTGTTGAGAATATATTTGGCATTAGTCAAGTCTGACAATCTTTGTCAGCAGTGTAACCCTTCCACTGTATTAGGAATTGGTGATGGGTTGGAGTTCCCCTGTGACATATGATCTTTTCAAATTGATATTCTTCTTTGCCTTCTATTAACTCTGGAGGTGGAGCCAGGTAGTTTGGGCCATGCATGTTATTTTCATGATAGGACAATAAGAGGGAAGCATGGAACATGGGGTGGATCTTCCATGTCTTAGGAAGGTGGAGTTGGTAGGAGATGGAGAATAAGACTTCAGTGATTATGAAGGGTCCTTCCTATTTAGGTGCAAATTTAGGGGATGTGAAGGAGCATTTCAGATTTCAGGCTTCTAGCCAAACCTTATCTCTGTGTTTCCAGGGGATGTGTTAAAACTGGATCTCTGGAAGGTAACTCCAGAACATCCAGAGTTTGGACAGAACTTGGCTTCACCTTATGTGGTGTGCCCTTGTCACAAGTCTGGGGTGTCCTGTAATTTCAGAAGGCAAGTTAGGGTCAGAGTTAACCTTGTTGCATGTAACTAAGGTTGAGGACAGGTCAAATGAGAGTCCAGAGACTCAAGGGGGTCAGATGGTCAGAAACCGGAGAGTTTATGATGATATTTGAACTGAGGTATCTACAACAGAAGTACAGAGACTTATATACAGATGCAAAACATAAGTGTTAGTCAGAGTCTGGAGGATGGATGCTAAGTATACCAGAGCTATGCTCATAAGCAGAGCACAGGAATGGAGGATGACTGGAGGTGGGGCTAGTGGCTATGTACTACAAGCAAAGAATGGAACATAACATAGAGAACAAGGAATACTAAATACAGAGTATCTGAAGTGTCAGAGATACAGACTCATCAAGAACACACTGGAGGTCACAGGAAAGGAGTCTGGAGTTGGATCCAGAGTTGAGTCCAGAGTTCTAGATCGACAGATATGACAGGGTAAAATCTCATATATTTCATGATTTCATTACTTGGCAGGCAATTTCATAGGCTGCTAGGGCTTTGTCACAGAAGCAGGAGAGCATATCTAGTCTGGTTTTGACAGCAGGTAATGGGGTTTCCACAATTATTGTGGGTAACAGTTTGGGTTCATATTCCATCATGAGGAAAAATGGGGACTGATTGGTTATAGAGTGGGGTCAGTGATTATGTGTGAATTCTGCCATGGGGATGTGTTCTGCCCATTCATTGGGATTCTGGTGGCAGAAGAGGCAGAGGTAGGATTCAATCTCCTGGTTAACTTATTTGGTTTCATCATCAATCTGTGGGTGATAGGCAGTGGAGAGGGCAACTTGATGAGTTTTGCCAGGGATTTGGCAAATTCAGAGGTAAATTGTGGACCATGGTCAGAGATGATTTTATCATAAAGTCTGAATCATGTGTATACTTTGTAGAAAAAGAGGTGGGTGATGCCTTCAGCAGTGATGGTTTTCCAAGTAAGGCATAGAATCACCCCCTTTGTAAGCCCATGGTCAATCACAACCAAGAGAATGTCAAAGTCAGAGGACTCAGGGAGATCAGTGATGAGATCACAAGAGATCTGTTGAAAGGGGCAGGAGCAGGTGGAGGTGATAGGCATGAGAGGGGCAACAGTAGGGTGAGTGTTCACCTTCATCTGCTGGCAGGGACCACACCCTTCAACAAAGTGGCATACCAAAGAGACAAGGCCAGGCCACCAATAGTAATGGGAGATGAGTTGCCAGGTCTTAGATAGCCAGGATGACTAGCAGAGGGGTGATCATGGGTGTGGGAGACCACCTCATGGCAAAGGGAATCAGAGACATAGATACAACCCTGATAGGTGAGGATGCCAGTGTCATATGACCAGTCAGAGAGGCAGGAGCAAAATTTGGAGGCAACAGAGCCCTTGAGGGTGTGGAGGGTGTCAGTGACAACAGGGTCAGAGGGGGAGGAGGCAGCCACCTTTTCAGTGAGGTCAGTGTTGATGTGTTTGATGAAGAGGTTGTCTGGGAGAAGGACAATGTCCTTGTTGTCAGAGTTATCAGAGGACACAAAATCCAGTTAGCAGGAGAGGGTATCAGGGGTGAAGAGAGCCAAGCCAGGGACATGTGTGAATTTCAGATTGAAGTTGGCAAGGTTGAGGAGCCAGTGGGCTTGATGATGGTTAAGCTTATGGGATTCCCAGAAGTATGTGAGGTTCTTGTGATCAGTGAGAATGGAGATAATGAAAGGGGATCTGTGGAGGTGATGCCACCAAGCCTTGAGAGCATGGATGACTGCAAGGAGTTTGCAGTTATAGATGTCATAATTACATTCCACAGAGCATAAGAACTGGGAGAGGTAGGCACATGGCTGAAGGTCACCATTACTATCTGGCTAGAGAAGGACACTGCCAGTGGCCCACTTGGAGGCATCTGTGATGATAGAGAATGGCTTAGTCAGGTCAGGCAAGAGGAGTACAGGTGCTGAGGTGAATGCCATTTTAAGGGACATGAAGGCATTGACACAATCATCTGTCCATTCCTAGAGGTGGTCTTTCTTCATTAGATCAAGGAGGGGGTAAGCAATGGTGGAGTAGTCTGGGATGAAATGCTAGTAAAAATTGGCAAATCCAAGGAAGGACCATACATCCTTGACTTTAAGTGGGGTTGGCCATTTGGCGATGCCAGTGAGTTTAACAGGATCCATGGCAAATTTGCCTGGCTTGATCACCATGCCCAAGTATTCCACCTCAGTGGTGGCAAAGTCACATTTCTCTAGTTTGAGGTGGAGGTCAAGTTCTGTTGTAGAAGGTCAAGTCCTCCTATGGTTGCAAGTACCCCTTTTCTGTCTGTTTCAAGCATCCATTCAAAGTGCCCACCATTCATCCAGGTAGATCTTTTTTATATTCCATTTATTTCTCTGTTCTTCCAACTTCATTTGTATGATCTGCCTGTTCATTCCAGGTCCAGATTGCATCAATCCAGTACCAGATTCATATCATCTGGACCAGATTACTTTAACTTACATACCTGCTGGGTGCCAATTGGCCCTGGATTAGTTACCTCTCATAGATAGAAGTCCACAGGTATTCCTGGGACTATAAAACCAATGTATGACACCTGAGAAGAATCTTTTCACACTTCCCATCTTCCATTCATAAGTCTGAGGGCTAGTTGCCTAGGTCCATTCTCACTTAGCCTGTTTCTCCTGGCCCTCTCCCTTGGGTTGAGTTTATACTTGCACCCCTTTCTTTTATCTGATCCTTATCCACTCTGGATAGGATCTGTGTTTTACACCATCATCTATTTAAGGACTTGGCAAGTTTATTCAGTATGGGTCTTTTCATCAGGGGAGAAGATAAGGAGGTCATCCATGTAGATGATGAGCCATCTTTCAGTGATGAGGTTGTGAAAAGAGTCATTCATGAATTGCTGGAAGGTGGCAAAAGAACATGACAGTAGGTTCAAAGAGACCTTTGTGGGTGAGGAAAGCAACCTTCCAGCAATCCAACTCTTTGATCCTGACATTGTTATACCCCCATCTGACATCAAACTTGGTAAATACCTGAGCACCTTGAAGGTGTTCAACAAGGTCAGAGATAAGCAGGAAGGAGTATGTATCTTGGATAGTATGTTTGTTTAGGTAACAGTATGTTGGAATCAGTCAGTGACTGTCAGAGTCAACTAGTCATATTAGTAGCTACCTGTTGGAATCACTAGGAGGTAGCTATGAGAAATAGTACATGGTATAAAGAAGTGGCTCACCTCAGTGACTGTCAGAGTCAACTGAGGTATATGAAAAAATGTCCAAAAGATAAAGTGATGAGGACAAAGGACCGAGATTACATAATCAAGGTCCACACTGTATACAAATAATAATAGCACAGTAGTCTTGGCAGGGGTATAGTTTCCCATCTTTCTTTCCAACAAAAAAGAAGAGGAATGACTGGGGGGATTTCAAGGGGCAAATCTTTCAGGCTTGAAGATTCTCCTCAAGGAACTCCTCAGTGGCCTTCTTCTTGGCTTCAGTGAGAGGATATAGTTTTGCTGAGCAGGATTTAAAGGTCTTATCAAGTTCAATGGCATGGTCATAGGGATGAGGGGGCAGTAGGTGGTCAGCTGACTCTTTTGAGAACACCAAGGTGAAGTCTGCAAATTCAGGAGGGAGGCATACTTCTTTCTTTGTGGCTAGAGCTTCAATGGCAAGGTCAGTGGCAGTGGTGAGGCATTGAGTGATGACTTCATCTTTCAATGCTTTCCATTCTTTGTAGGTGGGCCATCAGTGTTCTTCCCAATCCTGGAGGTAGTTGAACAGGGCACTTTCTCTGTCTTGTTCAACATGAATGTGGCAGACTTGGACTGGGTCAGGGATATTGGTGACTTGAGCTGCATACTCCATGAGCCATTTAGTTTCTATGGGGATTCTATTGGTTCAGGGTTGGTAGAGCATCAGATATAGGAAGGAGAAGTGTGTTGGTTGACCAGTCAATGAGGGGGTTGGCATCTTTCAGCCAGGGCATCCCAAGGATCAGGGGGTCATCTTCACAATGCATAATGAAAAATTTTTCAGAATAGGTTAATCTCTCAGTTACAAAGGAGAGGGTGGCAGAGAAACAGATTGAACCCCCCTTGTTTGGGGTGTCATCAGCATTCCAGATGGGAAAAGATTTCAGGAGACAAGTGAGGGGAACATGAAGCTTCTTGATGAAGGCCCAGTCTATATAGGATCAGGTGGCTCCAGAATCTATAAGGGCATGAGTTTTGATGACTTTCAAACTGGTAGTAAAGATAATGGAGATACATATTGCTCAGGGATCTTTAGCTACTAGTACACAGTGATTGGAGGAGAAAACATGCATCAAGGGCATTCCTCTATTCAAAAACTCTTCCCTTATCTAGAGAAGGTCACCCTCTTGATAGTCTCCTCAAAAGGGTATTTTTCTTCTTCATCATCAGGGATGGGTTTGAGTTTGGGTAGAGAAGGTGTGGTGACTATCTTCTTGACTGAGGTCTTCTTTTTCCCTTGATTAGGAAATGCAAGGCAATTGTTGGACATGTGTCCCAGTTGACAACAGTGGAAACAAAGTTTCTGTGCCATACATCATTTACATTCTTCAGGGGTGAGCTTCCCTACCCTGACAACATCTATATCCATAGTGTTGGAATCCTTTGTGAAGGCAGTGGAAGATGCAGCAGGTTGGAAGTAGTTATATGTTCCTCTGTGTTTGTAGGCATCAGCTTGCTCCCACTGGATGACAAAGTGGACAGCTTTCTTGTACCAATCTTTGATGGTGACTGGGGGGGTGTCCATGGAGAAAATCCATTGGCAAAGAGAGTCTGGTAGTCTGGGAGCAAAGAAATTGGTGAGGATGATGTTATCTTCAAGGGTACTGAGGGAGACTTGGTTTTTAAATTCTGAGATATAGCTGTTGATATTGGAAAGCTTAGAAATATGGGTAGTTTGCAGCCATCTGACTGCTTTGGTGATGGCATCTTTGTGTTGGAAGGTCTCTTTGAAATCTTTGGCAAATTCCTTATACATCCCAAATCCTTCATCAAGTTTATTGAGTTTTTTGGTTTGGAATGTGTTGGCCCAAGTGCCAGCCAAGCCATTCTTCATAAAGGAGAGAGTGAACACAATCTTCTTTATGTCTGTGTTATAGAGTTTGGCATTGGTGATTAGATAGAATTGGACAAAGTGAAGCCAGGGTATGGCTTTCTTATAGGAGCCATCATAGTTGTCTGGTTTTCCAAGGCAGAGCTCAGTTGGTTTGGTGGCCATTGGTAGGAGTGTGAATGGTGGTAGTGGGGTTTGTACCCTATTAGTCCTTTATTGTTGCTCAGCTTCAGCAAGAAGCCTGGGAAGGGTCTGGTGGGTGGCAATGGGAGTAGGTGATGGTGGAGTGGATTCTCTATAGATGGATAGTCCCTCAGAGAGTCAAGTGGCAAGAGCTAGGTCTTCATATTGTTCCTTGAAAAAGGTGATGTGAAGGTTAGGTGATAGTAGGTGTTGTTCCTCCTCAGAGGACTGTGGTTTCAGTTTAAAATCAATAGGTGAACATTCCCTGGTAGGTCCAAAGATCCAGTTAGCGAGACTGGGGTTTCATCAGGAAATGTTGGTAGTTTAGGTGGTGCTAACTGCAGCAGAAGAGCTTAGACATTTTGTTACACTTGATCCTGGAGGGTCAAGCACAGACTTGGTGAGAAGATCCTAACCTTTGAGTCCTAGCAGCAACTAGATGGGAGCTTCCCAGTGAAGTGGGTGGACCAAGGACAATCCCTTGTATTCAGGATAGGACACAGGTATAAGCAAAAGCACTTACTCAAGTGTAGAGCAAAGACACAAGAAAAGGAATAAGACTTATATAAGCCAAGTAGGTCTAAGCTGAAGATATGAGGGACTACATGGCACAGTTTATATACAAGGACCAGAGAATACTGAGTAATTGTATAGAAACTGGAAGAATGTAAAAAAACAATGGCTGACTAATCATTGAGTCAGTGAGCCAATAGCAGAAGGACTGCTATGAGTAAGTGTGGAATGTAGAAGAATACAAAGGAACATGAAAGAATCATCAAGCACATGGATAAGGGAACTACAAGTCTAGTGTAAGGAGAACTAGATGAGAAGGAAAAGTAAGGCTGGCAATAAAAGAAAAGAGTACATCTAAGAGCAAATTGTAACAGCATGTATGAACTATGGAAAATTCCAACTAATTACCTGGAATGCAAGTCTTAAGAGATATAGCTTCAAAGTTATCTATGGAAATACATATAAAGCATTCTGCATGACCATTTTGTTAGGGTTCATATGGAGTGCTCTGGAATACATGTATTCCATTGTCTACTAGGAGCTTGTCAAAAGCATTCAACTTATACTCTCCCCTTATATCAGATATCTATCTTTTAATCATTGCATTGAATTGTGCCTGAGTCATTGCAATAAAGCACTTTGTCACTATCAATGCTGTATCCTTATGTCACAAATTTTTTGTGGAGGTGTAAAGGAATTACCATATATTGCCATAAGGTCAGATGGTATTGTAATGCCTCTTAATATAAATTTGACATAAATATAAGATTTTTTTGCATTGAAATGCCTATAATAATAGCGTTGTGATGTCCAAAATAGGGTTAGGATGACTTATAAGGCAGTCAAAAGGGGTCTTAAGGTGGTGGCATTATCATAGCAAAAAAAAATTGTGACATAGTGCACAAAGGTGCAATTCATACAAAGGATATGAAATTATTCACAAATGTAATGATATATTTATAGCAGTGATACAACTCAATAGGGAATGATCTGAGGTCAGAGTGTACAAGCTCAAATGCATGAGTAGCTCTGCAAACATCAGGTGGGTAGGTGCAATTAGGTATCTTGCTCAAAGCATAGCCAGAATAGATCTTGTCCTCCTGTGATATATCAATCTCAGGGAAGCCTTGCATATGTTTTCACACATGCTTCAAAATATCCTTAGAGGAATGACTAAAATGATGGTGAAGGATATCTCAGGTAGGCATAGACCTAGTGAAGGGATTTCTGATACTAGGGATATTTTGGAAAGTGTATATACAGTGAGCAACAAAACCGACCCAATGTTTGCATTATTTTGATTGTTGAGCTAATATCTAGAGAACTACTAAATGAAGACCCCTAAACCTTACCCTTGGTAGAAAGCCCTGATAAAGGGCTTTCC
>JBBPTJ010000511.1:0-13031 GCA_038094035.1 Pulveroboletus aff. ridleyi
AAGCATGCCTAGAAGACTAGAGGCAGTGATAAAGGCAAAGGAAGGGCATACAAAGTACTAAAATTACTAAATAGAAATGTTGCTCAAATAAGTGTCCCAATGACATGTCATTTTGAAATTGTTATATCTTAGTGCCATGGCAACCAAATCACATGAATAAGGGCCCATTGTCTGGGTAGGATTTAGGGCTACTAATGACCTTGCAAGGGTCAGAGCTAATCTATTTTAGTTCTCTTGCAAATATCAAATCTTTCTAAAATGGCCCAACATTGGGACACTTATTTGAGCCACTGTACCATATATTGCTATAAGGTCAGGTGATATTATAATACCTCTTAATATAAATTTGATGAAAATATAAGATTTTTTGTATTGAAATGCCCATAATAATGATCTTATAAGAGCCTTGTAATGTCCAAAATAGGGTTAGCATGACTTATAAGGCAGTCAAAAGGGGTCCTAAGGTGGTGGCATTGTCATGGCAAAAAAAATTTGTGACAAACTGTTTCAATAATATAAATGACTTAAAATGGTCATATCTCCACTATTCCTGGGCTAAATCACATGACCCAGAGATCAATTTGTAGCCAAGGATTTATACATTATTTGTTACCACCAATGCTAAGTGAAATTCTCACAGGGACCTGCAATACACTTTATACATTGTATTGGGATTAATTATTAGAACAGTTTTGTTGCTCACTGTATAGCAGAGGATCTTATGAAGGTTTGATACAAGGCCACAAGATAGCCTGCACCTCAGCAACAGTACAACCAGGGTAATGATCAGGATATAAAGAAATGCCAGTTAAAGAAGACATGTATGCTCACCATTTGCATTGGTAAAAATACATTCACCACTTTCATAAACAAGGAGGACCATGTTTGCATATCCAAATGGCAAGGCAGAACAATATTAGATACAAAATTTGTTCTACAGATAAAAAGTTACAAAGGGAAGGGGATGATTTGCAGTAGTATAATTGCAGCCACTGCAATTGCTATATGAACAGCCCAAAAAAGGTTCCCAAGGCTAGATAGAGATCAATTATGTATATCATAATTTTAAGTGGCAGTTGTTGAATAAGCATGACTGACTACCCTTTATTGTAGTATGCACTTAGTTACCTATTATAGTAATTTAGATAATCATGTACCTGCAGTTCACACTCAGACTACTGAGTTTAAATAAGTCTCTTGACACATAATCATCAGTTTGAAGCATCTCACATTTACATACCTAGCTGAGCTGAAAGACTCAAAATAGTCCCCATTTAGAAAGGTCTGTACCAGCCCAAGTTTCTGCTACATTACCTGTGTCAAAAATTTACAAGCACAATCATGCAATTGTCATATGATTTAGAAATCTTGATATGATTATATTTGCTACACAGATGTAGCCTATCTATGAGTCACTGATATGAAGCAAAGATTGTCCATGTCATATTACCATTTGTGTGAACAGAGCAAATAATTGTGTATCAGATACAGAACGAAAGATTTCACTAATCTTCACATATGCTAGGGCATATCTTTCAACTATAAAATCCAGTGTGGTAACCTGGCCATGCTATTTGAGCACCTAGTAGTATGAAGTTGCTGCCAATGTTAATGCTACAATAAAATTACCAGTTATATTGACATACTTTTGTAGGTCCTCTAGAAATAGGACATCAGAGACCAGATTAATAATCTAGCTTGAGATCATGGCACTGCCTGAGCTTGGGTCCAACATGTACTGGAAAAAGCAATCAGTGGAAAGAAAAAGATCAAGTGTTCAATTACCTGAGTATCTGCACTCAAGAACATGAAGTTCTTCAGTAGCCTGCTTACTTCCAAGTGCTTCCACTCAGCCTCACTAAATCCATTTTTGATCACTGTGGCCTTCTGAAGCTGGAATGCATCTTGCATGTTATGTGCTACATATATACATATGGAAATGGTGACATCTTGGTGCCCTTTACTCCTGGCCATCTATGCCCTAACATTTATATTCTGGGGTCAGCAGACATTTCTAAAGATATACATATGTACTAGCACTCAGTGTACATGGGAAACACTATATTTCCAGTTAGGTCACCCCTCTAAGGAGGTCCAGAAATAATTACAAACACATGTATGAGGCTTTCCTGAGACATCCACACCATAGGAAGACATCATTTGTCCTGGCTGCACTGTGGGCAAAATTCCCAGTCATTCCTTTCCATCTGATGTGCATAGAGCTAGTCAAACATTCAAGCTTGTGCACTCCAACATAAAGTCATTCCCTATTAAATCATACCACCACTACAGATACATTATTACATTTGTAGACAATTACACCTTGCCTGGATCACCTCCTTGCATATGGAAAATGCTGCATTAATGGTCACTAAACATTTTCTATCAATGGTCCAGACACAGTTTTCTGCCAAAGTCAAAGAATAGATGTCTGATGCAAGAGGAGAGTACAAATCTCATGCTTTTGATAAGCTCTTGGCTGACAATGGGATCCATGTATTCCAGAGCACTCCACATATACCACAGTAGAATAGTTAGGCTGAATGCTTTATGTGTACTGCCATAGATAAATCAGAAGCTATGTGCCTTGAGGCTTGTATTCCTAATAGCTTGTGGGAATTCCCAATGACACATGCTTGTCACTTGTACAATAGCACACTGCTCTGCCAATATATTTGGCATACCCCTTACGAGCTCCTTTACAAGGAAAAGCCTGACATTAGTCACTGGTGCATATTTGGATGCATAGCATACATATTCATCCCTCAGAATGTGCACATCAACAAGATGGCTCCTAAGTCAGAGCTTATGGTGTATCTAGGTGTCATTCCTGGACATGAGAGCAACTATATCTTTATGTGCTCTCCCACAAATGTCATTTTCACATTTGCACATGCTCATTTTAATGAAGCATAATTTCTGAAGTGTAAAGCTTCAACTTGCAGACAATCTGCTGCCCAAGACCCTGTTCCTGATAGAGACAATGTGCAGCTACCAGTGTCACTTCCTGTCATATCCATCCCAATCCAGATCCTTGGATCCAACTCCAGGCTCAGCTCTAGACCCATCTCCTCTGACCTCCAGTGCATTGTAGGAGATCAAATCCTCCTATGGTTACAAGCCCCCTCTTTTCAATCTGTTCAAGCATCCATTCAAGCATCCATCATGTCTATAGTCCATCCAGGTAGGTCTCTTTCATATCCCATCCATTTCTTTGTTCTTCCAGCTTTGTTTGTACAATCCACCCATTCAATCTGGGTCTGGATTGTATCTGTCTGGTACTGGATTCATACCATCCAGACTGGATTACTTTAGCTTACATACCTGCTGGGTGCTGATTGGCCCCAGATTAGTTACCTCTCATAGATAGAAATCCATGGGTATTCCCAGGACTATAAAACTGGTATATCACATCTTTGAATACATCTTTTTGCACCTCTCATCTTCCATTCTTAAGTCTGAGGGCTAGCTGCCTAGGTCCATTATCACTTAGCCTGTTTCTCCTGGCCCCCTCCCTTGGGTCAAATTTATACTTGCACCCTTTCTTTTATTTGATCCTTATTCATTCCAGAAAGGATCAGTGTTTTACAACATTCAGGATTTCCATTGAGAAGTTCCTTTACCCACCTCTCCCCTGTGAGTATTGAGGTATGATAGGGTATCAATTCCTTTCTCTATGATGCAATCACAATGGCTTGTGCTACTGTCTCGGCTGTAGCCATAAGCATGTCATCAAGTTGTTTCTGGTAGAGGAGAAGAAGTCCTAATACTTGTTTACTATATCTTGTATACTCACTGTCAAGATCTGGAAGTGTATGCACATTAGATTATCAGTAATTCATGTAGGGTAGCCTTTACCATTGTCAGTGTTGTTAGACATCATTTGAAGGTTCTATGTATAGGAATATCTCACCTACTCACACTCACTGTCAGAACATATATACACATGTCCTCAGTTTGGTTCAGATCATTGAGGCTCAGGGATGCCAGAGCATATCTCATCAGTTTCAGATTGTTAGGGCTCAGAGTCTGTGCATTAACCTGGATATTGGAACATAATTCATCAGTCTCAGATCATTAGGGCTCAGATTCCATGCATTAACATAGATTTAGAACATACTACATTGTCCTCAGATTGATCTTTTAGGACTCAGAATCTACACATACATTGGAACCATCTCAGATAAATCTTTTAAGTAGAGATTGGATCCTATTGAGAAGTATGCTCTCACAGGTTTTTTTGGCACTCTGTACCATGGTTTTTGTGCCATGGCTTTTTTGCCATACATGGCCTTAGGGGTTTTGACTAAGAAATGAAGGGTCAAAGGTACAAGAGAAAACTAAATAAGAAAAGCACAAAAGTCCAATACAAGAGGAAGGAAGTCTGATGGGGGAAGGTGTGGAGTCAGATAAAAGGGTTCAGAGGGTGGAGTTGGTAGAGGTTGGAATGGATATGACAATTGTTGCTGTTCACATCACTTAGCTTTTTTGTTACCTTATAGGCACTAAAAAATCAAATGTGAATCTTACTACAAACAATTTCCAAGGGTCTGGTGCCACTGATGCATCAAATAGTGTGTTCAGGTCTGCTAATGACATTATTAACTAACCTTTGATCTGACTAGCTCTATCATCTCTGGTATCCCAAGATGAAGTTGGCTTGGACAGATTTCTCAAGGACATTGAAGTGATTGACATTGACAATGCTCCAGTTTATAACAACTGCACCCATGATATCAACAAGTTTTTCATGGGTGCTTATACTGGCAAAAACAATAAGAAGGTCCACAACTGTAAAAAATGCTTGTATGTCTATTAATTTGCATTGTTAACTACTTGGTTGATGTCAATGTACTCATAGGAAAGGATCATGCACAGTATCTCTTGTATCTGAGACATCAACATTGCAGTGTCACCTTGAATGCCATCTCCATGTAATTGTTATGAACTGTGTGCACCTAACTTTTCATCCTTCACTCTTTTCACACTTTCCTTACCTCGCTCTTGGGCCCCTAGGACTTGGGTTAAAACCTTGTCCACTATGGGCACTCCCTTGATGTGGCTACCAGCACTTGTAGCTCCCCTGCCAGGATTATAGCATTTCTCTCTCTGCTGGGTAGCTCTGTCATCAGCTGTTTGGTTTGGTTTCTTCTGGCTGAAGGGTCTCTCTGTTCCCTTCTGATAATTTCTCGATGAAGTCATAACACTTGGTCAAAGCTGCATACTTCGCCTGGAAGACGATGGCAGTACAAGGCTGCAATATAAGTATGTTCTGATTAGTAATCTCACCACTGATGTTCTTTAGGATTAGACTGCCATTCAGGCCTCAAAAAGGTTAAAAAGTACAAAAAGAATACTGACAATCATTGTGATGATTATAGGTCCCAATGTTCAGGGATAGTGATAGTGTAAGTCCTGAGGCCAAGGGCAGCATACTGGTTATTGGTAGAAGCTGCAAATGTTATGAATCCCCTTGTATCTAACTTTCCTCACACTCTCCTTTCTCTCACTTTCCTTCACCTTCATGTTCGTTATGTCATGTGACCTCCACGAGACTGATCACATGACCAGTCACATGATGAGTCCAGACCCTGACATCATCTATGACATCATGCCTCAAGGTTGCCACATGGCAAACCCTAGACTACCCTAGACCCTCAATCTCCATCAGATCTCCATGGCAATCCTGCCACCTTCTAGATCTCCTGATCTGATCTAATCTCCCCTATGTATCCATTAGTATATATTGGATCTTGATCCTGATCCCCAGATCTACGATCCTATCTCCTAGGACTCTGACCTAGATCTCAGGGCTCACCTCCTTGCAGCTTGCAGCTCTTAATTTCTGTCCTTCCATTCCTTCATTACACTTACTATAATATGTTCCTTACCATGTATAGTAGTGTACAGCTTGGTCTGTGTGTGGACCCAGGCAATATATAAGGTGAGTGGCCTAAAGCCAGGAACCCCAGCTTTAGCCACTTTGTCGATTAGCTCCTCCTCTGTCTGCTAAGGGCTTGACTTTCAGGCCTTGTCCCTTGTCCCTCATGAAGGCTCTATGACAGTTCCTGCTCTGGCTAGCCCCCAACATGGGCATTCCTTCCTTCTGCTGGGTAGCTCCATTATCAGCTTTCCTTCTTTAGGATTATGGTTTGGTCCAGCTGACAGTTAAGGTTCAGTTTCAGTGAACATGACAAGCTGTTCACAACAGCAAAGACTTGGAAGGCTCAGGTTAAGTTATTGGAAGCGTAAGCCATTCATATAACACCACTGAAGTAGTTGCCATTCATCATGCTAGGCACAAAACCATTTAATAGGAGTTCAAATCCAACCAAGATAGATCAAGATTCATTTATGGGGTCATCAACCTGTATAGGTCCCAAGCAGGATGTTAAAAGGCTTAACTCACCTAGAAGTCAACAGATACAAGAGTGAGTGACAAGATAGCCTCCTCTGAAGATATTCACAGGTTGTCCATAATGACAGAAAACTAAGCAAGGTCCGCAATGACTGCTAAACTAGCATCTGTCTGAAAAGATGAAAAACTACCAATCTCTGTCCAGAGTATAAATGGATAGCTGGGCCCAGGCTTAGGGGACATAGAGTACAGATACTGCTTGAAGGGTCCCCACATACCATGGTTATCAGATATATGATGTGGTCATCTGCTGCAACATAAATACAGATAAAGTTGCTTTTGCTGATAGTGCACTACAGTGAGATCTCTGTGATTTAAGTTCCCAGGTTCATGGAATACCTGAGATGTCCATTGGCATACAACTGTTATCCCATAGTTTTGACACCAGAATATGAGCCATCTACCCCATTGCCAGAACTCACACTGGCCAGATCAAATGGAAAGAAGAAGATGCTGATGAAAGGAAAGAGTAGTTGAATCATCATATCCTCACATATGGCTGAGGCACATAGAGGTTTGAAGTCACGCTAGCCATGCACCTCGAAGCGTGGAAGCAATGTGAACAAGTCTTTCTGCAGGCGATCCGCCTGATAGCTCAAAAATCTGAAACCCCTACCATCGATACTGTGCACCTGAATAAGGTCATCCTGGACAATTCTGAGAAAGGGCACATCAGCCCTTATCATCATCTCCTGACATCATTACTGTGACCCATACCCAGGCTTTCTCATATTTCTCATGTTGATACACCACCATCAATTAGTCATCACACCCCAGTCTAGAAGTTTCCCAGATCACCAAAGAAAGCAAGAAGTTCTCAGCCTCTTACAACCAGAAAAGGCTTCAGTAGCCACTACCATACAGCATCTGGAATTTGAAATCTCTGAGTCTAAAATTCACTCCTGGACATCCGAAAAGCAGCCAGTACATGCTGGGCAGTTGGTGGAACAAGGTGAGGCACATGGATTGGCAGGCATTGTGGAGTTTGGACTCATGGATCTCAAGGGATTGTTCTGCAAGGACATCCCCATAGACCAGTTTCGCATCCTCTGCCCTCTGGGATCTCTCAAATGAAGCTGACAACATCAAAAAAACATTGTATAAGGACAATGATCAGCCCAAGAAAACACCAATTTTTTTTTCTGCTTTCACCCCACCATTGGCTGCAAGCTACAACTTCTTGGGATGTGAAGTCTTGAGAGAGGGGTAGAGGATATATAGTGAGCAGGCGAGCATCTGGTGAGTGCAAGCTCTCAATCTTCATCTGGATTTTTCAATTTTTTGAAACACCTGCCATCACTCCTCCTCCATCACAATCTCTACCAACACTCAACACCGATACCATGATCTTTAGGAGCACTCTCCACTGACCATGGAGAAACCTCCTGAGCATGAGTATAAACTGTTCACACAACTCTATCTGCCATAAGTATAAATTCAGCAAGTCCTCAGCAGGATGATAAAAGACTTACTGAACACCAGGACAAGAAGATGTATTTCGTCTGGATTGACATTAAACTACCAATGGAACCTCCAGAATGAGGATAAACTACCCCAGTGATCTTTAGCTCTCTAGGATAAATTGAGTGGTTGGTCTGAGATGACATTAAACTATTGACCACCCATACAAGTGAGGCAACACCAGCACATGTGAATAAACCATGCATTGGATATCTCTATGCCATGAGATCAGTAAATTTAGCTACACCAGCACATGTGGCTAAACCACACAGTGAGAAAGTGATAAGATCTTCCTATTTCATCTGGAATGACAGTAAACTACCCCCAGTCCCTCCCGAGCATGAGTTTAAAAGGCTTCAGGTGATTCAAAAGCCATCAGGCAGCCACTGACTAGGCACCAATTGGTGATTAGAGTTTGATTGGACATCCATGGCCTCCAGCATGAGGCATAGAGTAAACTGCCAACCCGACAGCAGTCCAAACTGGATCGATGTTTAGATCTTGGGGTAGGAGGACATTTACTGGTCACTCAGGGATCACACTGATGAAATCCAGTATCCCTCCAGTATGAGCTCTAATGTTTGAGCAATGCATCATTGTAGGAAAACGTGAAACCTTTGAACATTCACAGTGGCTTATGACAAACTGTGGTCTCTCCCCTTCTCCTGCCATTGTCAGTCAAGTGATAAACTGTCAGGGAAGAAGTTATTGTCAGTCACTGATGAAACTGACATTTCTTTGTATTTATCATGGGCACAGTGTCTAAAACATGCATATCCCCTTATAGACATCCTCCCAGACTAAGCCAAAACACTTAGTCTCTAAACCTCTCCATTGTGTTAAGTCTCATAACTATCAAAAGGCATATGCAGTTAAATCTCTGCATTATCAAAAGGAAACCACCATACATTGTGAATAAACTGCAAGGAATCCCACAAAATCATCTAACACAAGAGTTGCCTGGATCTCTCCAATCTTGTAACACTTCTCTGGAATTCCATATTCCCATCTAAACACTATCAAAAACCATAAAAGACAAAAATCGATAAAATCACCCTCAAAATCATTATAAAAATGTTATAATTGATTATTGAGAGGGGGGTCACCCCACTGGAAGAAGAAGTTCATACCTTCCACAACCCCTCAATCATCAAAAATAGTATTTATCTGGAACCCAGAACTGCAAAAGGGAATCCACACCTCAGAAGGATTTTGGACATTTCAAGTTTATTATTGGAAACCCAATTGCATCTGCCATCTACACATCCATCTATCAATTTGCAGCTCATAAACACAATTAACCTTGAAGTACTAGCCAATTAGGGCTTCTTGGGACGTGAAGTCAAGACACTCCAGTATTGCATTATTTATATGCAACCCCTGCAGCCAGCTGGCATTTATAGAAGCTGGTCTGTAACTGTATTTTTAGATTATTCCTTATCTACACAAGGCGAACACAAAGAATGTGACACTCAAGAGAAAAGTTGAATCCTTGGAAACAATGACGAAACTCAAAGCAACTCTCAGCTATGCCAGCATGGTTACTAGTGCCATAGAGTCCATGAAATGCTGAAAAGTTAGTCTGATCCATTGAGATGATGAATCTTAAGAGGGGAGTAGTGTTATGAACTGCATGCACCTAACTTTTCATCCTTCACTCTTTTCACACTTTCCTCACCTCGCTCTTGGGCCCCTAGGACTTGGGTTAAAACCTTGTCCACTATGGGCACTCCCTCAACATGGCTACTGGCACTTGTAGCTCCCTTGCCAGGGTTACAGCATTCCTCTCTCTGCTGGGTAGCTCTGTCATCAGCTGTTTGGTTTGGTTTCTTCTGGCCAAAGGGTCTCTCCATTCCCTTCTGATGACTTCTCAATGAAATCATAACAGTAATTGATTTTATTATAAAATATATCTATTATGTCCTAATTTTATATTCTGTGCTTAGGCTGAGTACCTGCAATGGGCCAAGATGAATGCATTCATATCTATGCTTTCCAAGGGTTGCAAGGAGCAGAAAGAACAGGTCACAAGCATACAGAGGCAGGGTCATCTAGATCCTCACCTTCAACCCACACTCCCTAAGGAGATTATACCACTGTATAATGATGACCAATTTCATAAAGCTGCAATTCAGTAGCTTGTCTATCACATGTGCAGCTGGTAAATCTGGAGTGATCCAGGACTCAGCTGCTGCCAGATGGGCAAACACAATTTATTCATTTACCTGGTAAATCAGAAGTGATCCAGGACTACCATATGTAAGAAAAGGGAATGTACATAGTATGAAAGTACTCACCTCAGCTGCTGCCAAATGGGCAAACATAACTGAGATGCCATGGAAAGGAATTTTATAGTATGAGTGGGATAAGGCAAGCTCATACCTCAATATATGTCAGAAGGGAAACATATGGAGCATAGGTACCTTACTACATGCAAGTACATAATGTGGTTGTTCCAGTCCTGTTAGCCCAGGATCAGGGTATCCAATCCAGTATCCAGTCAATCCAAATTGACAGGCAAATATCCCTACCTTCCCTTAGTGGTCCAGGGCTCCAGAATGCCCTCTGGGAAAAGTGATATTTTGTCGTTGTTAATACTGATCAGCCAATAGCAGCACTTAAACATCTGTCATTCAAGTGTATGATTGACATCACATTTCATGCAACATTAGATGTGAAGATTCTAAACCAAAAGGTTACATGCCATGGTATCATTGAGATGTTCAAGGGTCAGATGCATAGTTTATGTGTGTGGTTGCTCATGAGTACCCTGAGCTGTCCTACTCACATACTACCCTGATCAGACTCACTTAGGGTGATTCAGTCAAAGAATGGGTCAATTTGACCTGTGATGCTTGGCAAGTGTCAAATATAGATACCTATTTTGCCATGACAGGATTCTGGGTCAAGGAGAAGCTCCTGGGTATCTGGAATGTTCACATGGCACTTCTCAGATTTGTTTAACTCAATAATGCCCATAATGGCATCCAACTCAGTCAAGCTCTATATAAAGTGGTCATATGATTCATAGCTCAGTTAATAGTATGTAGATCAGTCATATGTATAACATGTAATAATGCCACAAATATGGATATGATGATGACTGAGTTCTCAAAGCAGATGGAAGTGGCAACAGGGAAACCATTCCATGGCAAATGTCACCATGTACAGTCAGTCATGCCATATCCATTGTGAGAGAGCACACAGTATAGCTAACATGACCTTCTAGATGTCTTGCTCATATTGTCAGCTTAGCTACTCAAGCTTTTCTTGGTGCATATAGCAAGTCAAAGGCTTTTGACCCTTATCATCTGGATAATGATCTCATTGTGAGATGAGAAACACAACAGGATGAAGTTGGAGTAATCTGGACAATTGTTATGAAGGAATGTTCATTGGCCAAATGGAAACAGCTTTTTCTGACTATCCAAACTGGATCATTCACCTTGCAGGCAACCTCTTCAGCTATTGCTTGATATGCCAGTTCACTGGTCATCCACATTTTTAATACTTGAGTGTGCACTGGCTCTCAAAGATGATGTTGATTCCTTTGTACATGAGCTTGCAGCAGCAGAATGTGATCATGATCAAAGACAGAAGCTAATGGACCTCCAGCTAACTGATGAGTGAAAATATATCCATATTCTCCTGGCACTCTTATACAAGGCAAAAGAGGCCCAGCAAGCATTTTTATCTGATTGTGGCCCCTCAATCCATCTTGCTTTGCCTGCACTTGATGCATTACACAAGGCCTGGCATTTTCAAAGCTATAAGGCTGAATATGTCAACTTCTGGACAGGACTCAAGGCTGGGGTAGCAAAGATTAAAGAGTATTATAAGCAAAGTGCAGACAGTGATGTGTATATTGTGGCAATGTGTACATGATCTACCTTTCAATCTGATAGTCATTAAAACTGCATATTATTAAGTGTTAGATCCTGTCCTAAAAGCTAGTCACATACAGTATTGCTGGAAAGGTGAACTGTATAATTGGGCTATCAAACATGCTGAAGATCTTGTATGTATTTGAGTATTATGAGTCACTAATACTGTACTACTGGGCTAACTAACTATTCTAGTACAAAGAGCAATATCTCGAGCTAAAGGGCAATACTCAACTGGTTGAGCAGGCAAAATCAGTCATCAAGAACTCATCTGCATATGGTAAAATTGGCAAGTTGTTGCATGCTCTTTCTGATGATGATGATGGCAATAATGACAACAATGGGCCAACTGACACAGCCACAATAGTGTCTGCCAACACCCAGTAACTATGGCTTGAAAATTTTCTGTTATGTGGAATGTGAAACACCAAAGCTGAGCAACTAAAGGCTTGCTGTAAAGCCTCACAAAGAGAAGGAGAGCAGAGGAGAGCACTTATCATCCAAGGTTTTAACCCAAGGAACAAGTGGTCAAAGCTGGGAACTCCAGCTGAGGATGCACCCTTTATATATTGCAAGCGATGGCACACAGACCAGGCTGTGCTACAGATAAGGTGTGAAAAGTATCTATGTATGGTAAGTGACATCCCACAGGTGTGGGAGAGTTCTGTGATATGGAAGCGTAGTGACAGTAATTAAAAGGGTGTGGTGACCACATGTTGTGACATCATATAATGTCATGGTCTAGGCCATGTCATGTGATCTGGTCATGTGACTGGTGAATGAGTGAAGTGAAAATGAAAAATAATTAGATCAGTGTATACAATATAACATTTTCATGGTTATCTTCAATCCAAGGATCATCTCCCAGTAAACATGTCTATTGTTCAATGGTGGGGCCTGAATGCAAACAGGTATCCAGTTTGGGCTTCTCTTGCACAGGATTATCTCTCTGTAATGGCCACATCAGTCTCAAGTGAATACACTTTTTCATTGGCTGGTATTACTATCAGCAAATATTATAATTATCTCAATTCTGATGTTGTCAAAGCACTACAATATATCAAGTGCCTACTTCAACATGACTTGCTCTTTCATAATGATCCATCAATCTCAACTGATGTAGAAGGTGATAATGGTAAGATACAGTGGCTCAAAAAACTGTCCAGATATTTGCCTATTTTGCACTAAATGCAATATCCTGTGAGAACCACTAACCCTAACCCTATTATGTAAGTGTACCAAATATAGTACTAACCCTTGGCTATCTA
>JBBPTJ010000512.1:0-13027 GCA_038094035.1 Pulveroboletus aff. ridleyi
GTCCATCTGCCATCACGATCGTGACAAAGGCAAGGCCACAGTGATGGTGTGCTTACCACAGTGATGACAGTAACAAGGGCAAGGGTGCACAATGGCACACCCTCCACCACAATGGCAACAAGGGCAAGGGCACTGCGATGGTGCACCCATCATAGCAGTAACAACAATAAGGGTGAGGGTACTGTAATAGTGCACCCTCTATACCAGCAATAACAATGAGGGTGAGGGTACACAATGGCACACCTATCACCACAACAGTGTCAACAATGAGGGTGAGGGCACTGTGACAATGCACCCTCCACAGTGGCAATGATAACAAGGGTGAGGGTGTGCAATGGCATACCCACCACCATCCAGATCACAATGCAGGCAAGGACACCACCACAGTATCTACCATGCAGTGACAATATGGGCAAGGGCACACAATGGAATATCCCATATGAAATTACATAATCCAATGTAGATTAATTTCTAGATATCTTGAAGCCCAACCAGTCTTTTGGCAAGTACTAGTTTACATTCCACCTGCTGTATTTTTGTTTCTACTTGCTAGTCTGAAACTCCAGTTTGGTCTGTCTACTGTGTGGTCTGTGATGGATTGTGTGAACTGTGAATGGATTGCACCCATAAATGACTGTTCACAGTTGAGAACCTTTGGTCTATATGGTCTATACACAGACCTTACAGACACCACAGTAGAGATGCCATATTACTGGTGAGGAGAGCCCAGGAGTAAAGGAAAATATATATATATATTGGGTGAAGATGTGAACATGAGGTCTGATCAACTCCAAAGTGAAGTAAGCAATATCTATAAGGAAATAGTGAAAAGGGAGGAGAAATGTCATGGAATGGGGATGAAGTGAAAATAGAGTAAGGGAATGACATAAGAAGTGAGTATTGATATAACATTTGATGCAAGTCCAACCTTTCTATTCATTTCTGACTGCTCCTATAGGAGTTGTAGGAGTTCATATATGTAGGAGTTTATTAAGGGACTTCAGAGTTGGACAGGAGAGCCTGGAGGAGATCAGAGTTGTCATCTCTAACACACAGTATCACTCATATATGTTGGGTCATTTGGCAGGCTCACCATATGGTAGAGGTAAATGTCACTACATGAGCTTATAGTAGATTAAATATACCTTCACTTGTTTATGAGATATTTCCTAATAAAGAAATATTATTAGAGTAGTAGTATTTTGTCATGCCTATTTTAAGCTGATGTAAGCACCTCTGATGATATACATACATCTGCTTATATAATTACCTAACCCTCTGGGTATTCTTTGCAAACCCTTTACTAACTATCTGCTTACCATCTGCTAACTCTTTGCTGATTATCTATGTTTTCCAGACCTTATTAAGTGGAGTGATCAAAAGAATAACAAGAAATTTGGTTATAGAACTATTAAAATCATTTGCAAATCATCTGAACAACTTCTGGAATAGTCAGAATGTCATAGAAATAATGTCCAATAACATTAAAATGTATTTACTTTTGAAAAGCAAAAAATTAGAAAAATATATGGAACTTAAGGTGAGGATATTCCATGCACAAGCCCACCCAATAAATAGCACCAATATTGCTATCACTAGAAGAAAATCAGTAATTCTTTTCTTTACAAACACTGCAATAATATTAAATGAGTATGAAACATACATGCCCCTACAGTGGCTGCCTAACTCAATCTAGTTAGTTAAGATATTGCTAAAGAGCCCTGAAATGGATGATTTTTTTCTTCAGCTCCTATCTCCAATGCATAAATTACATCAGCCGAGTGCCAAAGCCATGCTACACTTCCTGCAGCTGTTCATCTACTTCAGTCCAGAAGTCTGTGAGACTTATCTCACTATCCTGCATATAATCACCCCATCTCACACAATGCGCTGAACTACCAAGTCTAAGAGTCATTGGTTATGGTAAAATAGACCTAATAAAAATGATAACTCACAGTTATCATAGCCCCACATCACTCCGTCCAATAGACTTTCATAGATTGTATTTCTCTGTGCTTGTCATTCTCCTTCAATGAGACATGTAGCTGATATACTGATGAGAGCTGAGACATGCCTGTTCATGTAAGCTATCAAGTGGGAATGATGTGGAAGCACTGTTCATATTGGCTGATGTGCCAATGGATGATTGATATTCCGGTATTCATTGTCCAGCAATGTGTTGGCCAATGTGCTAGCATTTGCATTTGCCGATATGCTGAAAGCCAGTAGTATCTTGCATTGTGGAGGAAGGCACGATGGTGTGCTAGTTGGTGATGGTGCATCTAAAGTGAAATCTAGGTGGACAGGTGAATGATAGGTGGATTCAATGATCAGCGAGAGGAGATAAGACTGAAAGAGGGAGAATGCCATTGGGATGGGTGGGTCGATGTCCATTGCATTCATGCCTCCTTGAGGCTCAGGTATTTAGGAGGGTATTTGGTAGGTCCATGAATGAAATGTGACTTTTATTGCTTTGATGTTGAAGGAATGCTCATGGAGGAAGGCACTGTGTGTGGATGTAGGCTGCCTGTTGGGAACCATTGCCAGCTTAAAGACTTCCACACAACCTGTCATTCAGATGTATACCTCCTTGACACAATGCAAACAGTGGCTAAGTAATCACCTTTAGAGTTTTATTGCACCATGGGACTGCTCTGAGTGATACAACAAGCATGGTGTATCGTATATCCCTGCCACCAAGAAGGAAGTGTGCACTGAGCACAAACACCCCAAGACAAGATGTACCCTGGCAATTGCACCTGCTGCATGTGGGGCTTTGGTCACTAAGCTCACCATCAAGATCCCTTCTGTTTCTGCTGAATTTGATGAAAAATCAAGGGTTACATGTGGCTGATTGCGTCATATGGAAACCTACCCCAGACTGACTCATGGCAGGACAATCAGAATGATGACACAACCCTGCAATGCAACTCCCAGCCTATCCAAGTGACACTGATCGCTGTCTGCAGAACCATCAGCATGGAGAGGTCTCCCAAGATGGAAGAACTCTCCATCTGATAAGTTGCTGGTAATTTTCACTACATCATCACCAACTACCCACATAGGAGATGTGACCACCTCCTGCAGATTGTCCCTTATGGCTATGTACGGTTACTCCTACTACTGAATCATCTATCAAGAGAAAGATGGCAAAATTGTCAGCAATAATGAAAGACTTCTGTCAAGATATGACCAACTTACTCCGAACAGCAGAGAGCAATGGTCGAGTATTGGAGACACTATGTCGGTGAGTTGTTGCCACTCATACCGCTGGTCACCACGTCTTCATCACCTGCAATCAGTTTTTCTGTCCAACCCATAGTTCTCAACATCATCTCCCCACCTCCAGTGTGGTCATCCTCACTGACCATCGACACCTCAGCCACTCCATTTGTCCTTCGGCCATCGATCAGCACTTTCACTACAGCAAGCTATTTGCAGATCAGAGCTATGTCTGCTCCACCTCCATTGTTTTTCAATCACATGCTGATATCGAAGCACTGGCAGTGGCCCCTGATTGCCGCTTAATGGCTACATTTGCCCTTGGCATCACTGCATCAGCACATGCCACCCCCCAATGCACTGACACCATTGGATATGGGTGAATTTTGTTGCTCCCTGCTTTTGATGGTGAGAAAAGTTTAATGGAGGTGGAATAGGCACATTGGGCTCTGAATTCATATACAATGTAATATCCATGTGAACTTGCAAGGCATATACTATATGATTATCACAATATTCAATACTTGGTCATATAAGATTTTACTATGCACAAATTTAGTGTACAGTCAGTCATGGTCAGTCACAGTCAGTCCTATGTCAGTTATAGTCAGTCACAGTTAGTCATAGTCAGTCCTGTGGTCAGTCATAGTCAGTCACAGTCAGTTATAGTTAGTTGTATGGTTAGTCACAGTCAGTCATAGTCAGTTGCAGTTAATCATAGCTTTATCTTGACATTGCAGCATGACTTGTATCAATACTCTACATCACTTATCTCAACACACTGCATGGCTTGTCTTGACATTATAGGCAAGAATGGCAGCTTTGTTGTTAAGGGCTATCATAGCAGGATTGGATGTGGGGGGTGGTTCTTAAGAGTTCAGTGATGAAGATCATATCAATGATACACTGTGTGTTCAGTGTCAGTGCACAGGTGGAAGCAGAAAGGTTTGGACTGTATTATGCCTTTGTGGCACATGATGGCAGTGCTACCTATCTTCCCTCTGGGAATGCACTGCTTTTCTGATTGGTGGGGACCATTTTGTGTTGTGACAGACTGGGTCAATAGCCTCATATAGTCTTGTGGGTGGCAGTTTAGGAGGGATGCTAGGTGAAGGGCAGTACATTTGCATTGCTGTCTGATCAGCAGAAGGGTAGGAAAGAGGCTAGCATATGCAAACAGAGTATTTGTAACAGTTGAGCACATGCCATCTGTTATAACTAGCTCTGTGTTTTTCTATGTGGTTGCCTCTTTGAGCAGGGATCACAGTTCATCTGGGAGTTTGGTGTGTGGGAGGCATAAAGTGGTGGGGGGGAGAATGTTGCACAAAAGAGGGTCAGTGGGGTTTTCTGTGCTAGGTATGTACCTAGTGATGATAGTGCAATTGCACTGTAACAAGCTTGGGGAGAATCTGCTTGAAAATGTCATTAACCTGCTTGCTTCGACTGTGTCTGTGGGCCCAGGCCTTGATGACTCCTTTGTTGTCTCTGTAGATGATGGTGGTGGTGGCATCAGGTTGAATTTTGCTGAAAACTATGCATGTGAGTAGCTCGAAGCCCACTGCTTCAGCTCAGTCTGGGGAGTCCTCTTTTTGCATTTGTGACAGATCGAGAGGTTAGGAGCAGTTCTCATCAAACTCCTCCCATGTTCCATCTGGGTAATAGTCCCCTCTGAAGTAGAATCTGCCCCCTTGGATGAATGAGCTCCCATGGGCTGCAATGCAAGTTGCCATTGCTTGTCTATGGACATTGCAACAAGAAGACGTGGTCATTTACCCATTGCAGGATGGGGTCTATGCCTACAAAGTGCATTATATCAGCCCCTGCCCCTGTGAGATTGCCATAGATTCCTGCTACTGGGATGAAACCAAAACATAATGCTGTATTTATAGCAAATTGGAGTTGGACTACTAAATTGTGCCATTGGGATGGGTGAATGGGAATGGTTTGATATGCTTCTGCTACATCTTGGACTGCTCCCTGCATGCCTGGGGGTAGAGAGGAGATAAGAAGAGCTACTATGGGAAAGGTACAGGAAAGGTACTATAAGGTGTGGTGAAATCATCCAGGTCCATAACAGTATTTATTAAACAAGTTGGGCTACAATTCCATTGCAGTAGTAATTGATCAGTTTACTGAAATGACACACCTAGTACTCAGCAGAACGGACTACTCTACCAAAGAAGTTGCTGAGCTCATGTTCATAGTAATACATGGATTATCTAGAACCATAGTCAGTGAGGGTTTACCTACCACCCTCAAATGGATGGAGCAATAGAGCAAGCTAATTATACTCAGTCAGATGCTAAGATTCTATATTGGCCCCTTTCAAGACTGGGTTAGCAAGTTGTCTATGATCAAGTTTTTGATTAACTCTGCATATTCAGAAACTGCTAGATATTCCTCATTCTTCCTGAACTCAGGGTGATTTCTGGTGACCTTCATTTGAAACAATTCTGCCAGGGATGAATACCCTAGCATCCATGCATTTATAATATAAATGAATCAGCTGTGATTCAAGCACATGATGCATGGTATTTATTATGCACCAAAAATTTGGGAAAGAAGAACAGCTATCTTAGCTAAGAAGCCAAAGCCCACAACTCAGTCAGATTTTTGGGAACAGTATATTATTCCCCACCTTTAACTGTGGGCCCCAGGTGGTAACAGCAGCACTGTGGATTGCACCAATATGTTACATGGTTTATGTGCCATCTGATATTGGAGGCCATCTTATTCTCTTTGACCTCAAAGTATCTGGTGCAGGCATATGGATGAGGTGAGAAATAAGCTGATTGGAAAAGGGGGCAAGGAGATTTAGTGGCTATATGGTGGCTTTTTATATATGTGATATAATATGCAGCTGCCTCCATATCCTCTCTTTCCTACAGCCCTTGACCATTCATAAGTACTACAAACAGCCCTATACACATACAAGTAGCCCCAATATTGAGGGACTCATTGTTAATCAGTTGATGTCAAGCAACTGGAGTCCAATGTCAAAGACTATATTAGTGCAGCTAATAGGGTACATACCTGGAGTCCAATGTCAAAGACTAAGGAGTCCGGACATGGGACTCGCAGGTTGTACTACATGTGTGTACACAACAATAAACAATAATAAGTACTAACATGACTGACATGACTGACAGTAGTGGTCAGTCACGATTAGTGTAGTAGTCAGTCACGATTAGTGTAGTAGTCAGTCATGTTGAGAGTGCGTAATCACTAATCTCAACACTCATAGCAAGCATAGACCACCCTGCCTAGCAGCACAACACCCTAGTAGAGAGGGCAAGGGCAAGGGGTTTGGGATAAAATTAGGCCCAAAGCAGAAAGATTAGCAAGGAGATCTAGGCCAGAATAACATTATAGAATAACATTAGCAAGAGTTTACAGAGTCCCACCACACCAGATACCACCACAAGGTGGCTGATATTTACTTTGGTCGATGTCACATGGAACATATTCATATTGTCTGGTTTATGTGACTGGGAAAGTACAGCACAGATGCTTGCCAACTCAGAGATGTCACCTGCTGCTATCCCCATACCATAAGTCTTGATGACACTCACATGTATTGCAGGGATGCCCAAGTATATGAGGAGTGTCTGGAGGAGATCGACCTGTGCAGGACTTATAGGAGTGGGTGTGATCAATGCTGCCAGACCACTCTGATTCGGTTCAATCAATGCCTTGAATGACACCCATGATGTGACTGTTCACCATGATTATGTCACTCAACTACTTCAGGCAACAGCTCTTGCCTTGTAAGCCATCAGCAGATGTGTGAAAGATTTTGCACTCGAACATCAAAGGCCCTCCCAAATGTTGTCATGACCTGCAAAAATGAATTTATATCATATAACCTCAGTGATCATGCACCCTACCAAGTGGGGGATAAATATAATCTGGCTGATTATAGTCGTCTTTGAGGTTCTTCCAGTTGCCCTCCTCAAACTGATTGAAATTTGATTTGGCCATAGGAAAAACATAGATTTCAAGTTTTCCCAAGCAAAGAAGCTACACAGGTTGGTGGACCACTGACAAATATCAGTGAGTTTCCAACTACAATGACATATAGAAGGTCAGGTATAGTTGCATGTATTGCAAAGCAGAGTGTGTGTTCTACTCAGACATTACCATTATATATATGTATCTGGGGGTAAAACAACTATCTATGATTGAAGGAAGTCTAATGTCTGAGCTAGACAACCTAGTTACCTTACCCACAACTTTACGACCAGGCATTCCCTCTTGCACATAAAATGAATCAACAATAAATGCAATAACCCCTAAAGGATGACAACCAGCATGGGTGAAGAAAATTAAGACATAAACCATACTTATCTGGACAGCCCTCACCCTTAAGTTCCCATCTGATATCGATTGATTGAGAGGCTGGTGCAAATACACCTTATTCTCAGATCTATGATATAGGAATGCCACATCTCGCAGGTTGGTGTATTCCATACACCCCCAATGATCAGCAAAGAGAAGATATTACTGTACAATTCTTCTCTAGGGAGTGAATCCCATAGTGTATCCAATTGATCAGGCACGAGGACCTTGTCCAGAGCCAGATCCAGAGGTCTGCACAAATTGAGAGTTCCACCAGTTCCCACAAGACACCCTGGAAAAACATGGGGGGAACCTCTGTCGATGATGTGATGTTGACTGATGACCCTCAGAAGAAAATGACATCCCTGTTCACCAATGATGCACCCTCATTGATATTGGCAAGGAAATCCCTGAAGAATTCAAGTGCAGCTCTTCTTGTCTTAGCAGCCCAAGTGGTCAAGTGTGCAGCATGCAGGTCCCAAAGCTGGCTATTAAGGAATGTGTGGGCCACCAATGCTTTGGGAGTGGGCTGGGCATAGCTTTGTGCACTAGGTGATGATCCCCAGCCAAAGGGGACACAAGGTCAGCAGCCAGTTGACGAGATAAAATGTGCAGGTCTCCCCTGACTGGGCAGATATGAGAAGTGCGGGCTTGGGAAATCGATAGCACTCTTTCCAACCTGTGCACTGGTTGCCAGGGCTTTGGCTCAAGTAGGGTGTTGCAGGGGTAGCAAAGGGTGGTGCATGTTGGCATTGGAGGAAACGTAGAAGGAGGGTGAGTGGAATGGTGGAGGGGTGGAGGAGTGGACAAGGTGGACCAAATGAAGACAAGGAAGCTTGTTCACTCACCTGAGGTTGAAGTTCCTTTGATCCTCCAAAAATATAGACACTATCAGTTCCTCAGGAGTGTAACAAATTGGAAAGGGCTTGGTACCACCTGTCATAGGATCCGAGTAAACATCCCAAATGACATTAGGAATGTCTATAACAATGATATCCTTGCTGATCGTTGTGCTACTGATCACCTCATTGGATCTGATGTACCATACAGGGACATCAGCACAAAAGAGAACCTCTGCAACTAAGTTGTCATATATGAATGCCCCCATCCCGAATGGGTTGGTCTCTGGGAATGGGAAGGACAGTTTCTCACATTGGGGAAGAATTATTTCATAGTAGCCGAAGTATGTAGCACCACTCACTGATATTCCACAACACAAGGATATAGTGAGCCACCAGGCATTTGGACAAAATCTCAGAGGGAAAATCTGGCCAGACCAGGACTCGAACCTGAGATGTGTGGCATAGAATCCAACAATTGTTGTTTACACAATAGAGTAGTAGAACCTGTGAGTCCCATGTCCAGACTCCTTAGTCTCTGACATCAGACTCCAGGATCTAAATATAAAGCTGACAAACATACCACTGGGATGTGAGCCACTGCTGACCTTGAAATGCAGAGCAGGCCCCAAAGTGGAAGTAGATTGTTGGATGGGCATGGTAGGTGGGGGAGGGTCCTAACCATGGGTGTGGTGCAATAAGATTGCCTTCAGAGGGTCCAACCAACAATGAAACAATGGTGCATACAAGCAATGGTGAGGGAGACCCTTGAGACATGAAATCCGTTGGGCAGGTGTACCATAGACTCAAAGTCTAGTGAATACAGCACAACAGGGTGCATAGCCAGATGTGTTCATCAGGGTGATATGGGGTGGAGGAGAGAAACTTGAAATGCCACAACAATTGTTAAATAGTGATGACCACATCAGGTCATGTGATCCACCTGTGGTGGACTCATGCGTGATCTGGTATCTGTCTCACACACTTCCCCATCCCACTGTTTCTAATCTCATCTCCTCACCGATTAACAACAGACACAGTGAGATGTCTCCTCGGGCATCAACACCATCTTGACTATCAGCAAACAAGTTTTATGTGACCCAGTCTTGATCCACACATTGATCCGATTTGTGCATGCCTTGGGCAAACAGAATTAGTCAGCCTGAAACATCAAGCTCTCACCCACAGGGATGACAGTCCTGTACACATTGGATGCAATAGGAATTAATGATGGGTGATCAGGAGTGTCGCAACATGGTTCTGGAGATCATCCAGGATGGGATACATGGTAGATGAATGGAAGCCAAGAACAGGATGGTCTTGCAGTTGAATGCATGCACAGGGTGGTTCATGAATATGGAGAGATCTTTAATGGGACCTGATGTTAAACAGCTGAATCTGGCAGCTGGAGTCCGATGTCAGAGACTGTAAATTGATGTAGCTAGATGTGCACATACCTGGAGTCCGATGTCAGAGACTAAGGAGTCCTGACATTGGACTCGCAGGTTCTACTACTCTAATGTGTAAACAACAATAAACAATAATAAGTCGCGCCACACTGTGGCTTACATGTGCGCAATCACCAAGCTCAACACCTGAGACCACCCACAATGCATTGATGTTCATATATACAATTGTCACATTTAAAAATGACAGATGGGTTGACATTGGACTACAGGTATGTGCCTATTAGCTGCACTAATATTAGTCTTTGACATGTTAAGCAGCTGAGTCGGGCTGCTGGAGTCCAATGTCAAAGACTAAAGAGTCTGGACATGGAACTCGCAGGTTGTACTACGTGTGTGTACACATAACAACAATAAATAACAATAAGTGTGAAGAGATGAAGGCTCTTCTGCGCTCGAAAGGCCTCTGGCGCCTCGTGGACGGAGAAGGAGCAGGAGTCCTGGGACATCAAGCAGGACAAAGCTGCTGGTGAGCTGATGCTCAATCTGATGCCAGACCAGCGAGTGCACATCCGGGCCTCGCAGGACGACCCCACAGCGGCCTGGAGAGCCCTGGCAACCCTCTATGTCCAGCAAAAGGCCAGCACCCGCTTTGTGGCCTACGAGGAATTCTTCTTGATCAGAAAGCGCACAGATGAGTCACTGCCAGCCCTGGCAGGCCGAGTTGAGCAGGCCATGGCCAAGATCCAGGAATTGTGACCCCCACCTTCAGTCTCGCTGCCTCGGATGCGGAATTGAGCTGCATGGCCATGATCCATGCCTTGGGCCCAGAATATGCCCATTTCACCTCATCCCTCGCCCTTCTCACTAATCTGGACAAGGACAAGGTGAAAGCGGCCTTACAGACAGAGGAAATCAACAGGAGGCCGCGCCCACATACATACTTTAGGCCATTCTTGGTAGTGTGTTTCCATTTGGGTTTTGTGGCAAACTGCAGCCATATTGTCTTTCAATTATGTGATCAAGTCTTTAGTGGGTGTGCTCACCCTGCCACTCACCACTTGCATCTCTTGGAACTCACCTCTGTTGTATCGTCATATCATGACACAGGTTATCCCCCAGAATCTTGAACTATATTATTTTTCAATGGTAAAAGCATTCACATCAGTAAACAGAGGGGGTAGGTTCAGCCATTCATTGGCTTGCTCGCTAACTAAACTACATGAAGGAGGATCATGATCACACTAGAGATACAAATACAAGAAATCAAAGAAAATAATGAGCAGCCCTGTAAGTGTATTCCTACAGGATTAAACTCTGGCAGTTTTTATTTTTATTTTTTCTATCAGACTATCCAAGAAAGCAGAGGATTTGAGGCCAAGAAATAGAGAATATAAGAGAAAATCAAGGTGAGTTATTTGATGAGACAACTCATAAGTTCCAAACACTCATCCCTGCATTATTTCTCAGAAAAATTCAATCTCCAAGTGTGCAATGCCACCACAGCCAACTCCATTGGCCAATCATTGTTATCACATCTGGGGATTCATTCAGACAGCCACTGCTACCACCAACAAGGATTCCCTGCCAGCCCAAGAGGTGAGGCTAGATGGCCCCATGGCATTCCATCTAGCCCCACAAGACACACAGCATCACATCTCATTGCTTCTTGCCCTGATTTGGGCAATGAGCTGGGTTTTTCAAACTCACTACTCTCTACAGATTTGTAACAGAGAGATATGGTTAATGTTCTGAAAATGATTCTCATATCTAATGCTCCTATAGTACAAACGTATGTAAATCACCTGCACAGAGGACATGTTTGAGCTCCAAGGTTCAAACAGAGCTGTCACACTCTCCAGAGCAAAAACAGCTAACTTTGAAGCTATTTCTCAAGACTAAGGAGCTCAACTGATATAAGATGGAAATGGGTGAGTTGAGCAGAGAGCTTGGCAAGACACTGCAAAGGGAAGACCTGGCTGTGCAAAGCACAGTGGTGGAGGCAGAGAAAAGGCTGTGAAATGCTGAGGCAACATTGAGGCATGCAAGGGAGGAGGTTGTTATGGTGCAAATGCACTATGAAGAAGTTGTGATCTGACTGGAGGCCAAGTGAAAGAAGGCGCAAGAGGTCAATGCAGAGAGATGGAGGCTGTTAGGAAAGGTTGAGGAAATCATTCACAAACTAGAAGACAATCACAAGTGCATTATGTAAGTGAACTATGGGCTCAACACAAATGTGATGTGGCTAATGCTGGGATGAATCACACAGATGCTTCAACATCTTATAAGCATTCAATGCCTCTTGTTTCAATGAGTGTTTCCTGACACTATATACTATGAATAGGGCCTTTTTTGTCACTACTCAGTGTGGGCACATGTTCTGCATTAAATGTGTGTTCATAGACTGGTGATAGGGTGCAACACAACCCCCAAGATTCAATGAAGGACTAGATCTTGAGGAAACCCAGTGTCCTGTATGCTGGTATTCTCACCCAAGGGCTCAGATCACACAGGACATATGGGGCTATTTTGAGAGGTTAAGGAATAGTACTCTATTCTATTGCAAAGTTTTTCAAGATAGAAGCATTGAGGGCCTGATAACACACTGAAGGCATCTATTAGTCAGTTAATATAGATAGACCCTGATGATAAGAGGGTTCAGGGGTGGGCAGGGATGTATGGAGACAATACCTCCAGAGAAAATGATGAGTAATAAAGTACTTGGTAATCCCAAAAATACAAAATATTTATTTCACACCATCATGAAACCTGTTGACTTGCTAAAAAAAAAAAAAGGTTTGAAGAAGCTGCAGGATCAGACTCATGACCAAAAAACCACTTTTCAGGCAGCATTAAGAGCTCATCAGTCAATCTCCATAGCTGATGAAGAATGGTTAGACCATGGGGCTGGGAATCTTGTGGATGAAGAACAGGTTATTGACCAGTTGGCCCATGCATCTGATTATGCATATGCCCTAGAGCATCTGGATTCACAGAACAGGACCATTGTATGAAAACTAATATGGTGGTAACATTGCTCCCTCATAGAAGCATAAACATCTGGTTTCAGAATGTTTATAGATGATGAAATGAAATGCTAAGTCAGAATACCTTCTTTGTCCTGTGGAGTTGGATGACGATGCCACAGGTCCTATATCTCAAACCATGCATGACCAACATCCCACAATGACACAGTAAAGCAACAAAATGACACACTAGAGC
>JBBPTJ010000514.1:0-13014 GCA_038094035.1 Pulveroboletus aff. ridleyi
TAGTTCCAAATCGGGTAGTCTAGTTGACGCGCTGACACCAGCGTTCATAGCCTTTCCACCCCCATTGTCCAACCAATTCGTCCTGGCGAGGAAGCACGCCCACAACGCGTAAATCTGGTGCTAGGCTTCTTATTTTGACGGTAAGATCCATTTCTTCCAAACATCGCCCGGAATACTCACCATCTTGGTCGTGTTTTCTTCTGCGTCGCGCAATGGCCCCTGTGACATCGACGGACGATGCTAACAACACCGAAAATGAACCAGACGCGCCAGAACATAAAAGAACTGTGAATATAGTGGTACGCTCGTTGTTCGTCTTACACGACCCGACCACCTTCACGTTGCCACGCATCTAGCGAAACATGACTGACAGCAAATGCAGCAACGATAACAAGATTGTCGTTCCCATCCGCACGATAAGCAATCCTTCCCCCCTCAAAAAGGCAGCAACCAATCGACACCCAGGACAGACGCATACACGCACACATGTAGACGACGCGATTGCCCACGAGCTAGCCAAAGCACGGTACATTATCCATGATCTCGCTGACCACGTTTTCGGACACATCGTACCGACCGAGTTGGCGAGGGACATTTTGCGTCAGTTCGTGCACGACCAGGTCATTCACGTTTTCGAAGAGGCGGGTCACCACGGCGACAATGACAGCAAAACTCTTCTGAATCCAGCGTCCAACGGGGTCGAAGATGCCGTTCGAGAGGCCTTTGAGGTTGCTGAGGAGTACGGCTGCATCCGAGCGGAAATTCAAGGTGGTAACGTGGCACCAGAATCGTCTTCAGGAAAGGGGAGACCGACTCGGACGAGCGGGAAAAGAGAGGGGAAGCAGCGAACAAAGAGATACTCATTCAAGTGGAGCACGTTCCCCGCAGAACCCCTTCGCGAAGATCCACTTGTGTCATTCCTCAACAGCATCACTGATCTCGCCTTTGAATTCGCAAAACCTAGGCTCATGATCTCAAGACCGGAGTTGCGCCACCGCTTTGCATCCCCCCGCGACAAACATCACGCCATGCCACTATCATACGAGCCGGACGGAGAGGACATGCGACCCGACTTCGTTTTGTTGCCCATCCAAGCGTTTACAGATAATCTCAAGGTCGTTGACGGGAGGTACATGAACTTCTCTGCTCTGCGCGTCGTTGGCGAGTCGAAGAACAAGGATCTTGCGGCAGGAGCTGAACAACTGCAGCGGTACGCACGTGGCTTGAAGCATGCGCAACCATGGGTACATTATGTACTCGGAATGACGGTCACGAAGGATAAGGCAGTGTTCTTGCGCGGAGATGGCAGTGGGACAGAGCGTCTGGAGCTAACACTTGGAGATGGTCGCGGATGCATCGAGTTCATCAGGATCCTACTTGGTCTCGCTTTGGCAGACCAGGTTGATCTAGGCCACAATCCTGACGTATTGGTGAATTGGAGAGAACAACCATGTGCCGTCAGGAATGCTGCTACATCGAATTCCACCTGGAGGACGAAGCAAAGGGAGACGCGGTCGGTACCAGATCACATCTCACGGGTGGCCGTCTCTGGGGCTGGAGATCGTCATTTCAGTGCCTTCGCTGCTCTCTGTCCGATCGCACTTGGGTCCTCTTCGACCTCAAAGAGGGTTCACTCTGAAATTGCGGACGACGACGACGAGGGGCCACTGCCGAAGAAGCGTAGGGCTGGGAAGAGTACTATGGACGAAGTGAACCGTGTTGTGTTCTTTCCAGAGACTGTGTACGACTACAAATGCCTTGGCGTTTTGTTCACTGCCAGCTCAATCCGTGGAAGGGGAACAACCGTGTTCTGTGTCACGGATATCCATCATGAAACCAGGCGACTAGCATTAAAAATGGCGTGGCAGGATCTCGAGCGTGTGGCTGAACAGGATGCAGTGATGGAGAAAGCGATGAGCAAGGGACGTCATCCTAACTTGATCGTGCCTATCAGGTAGGTATCGTATGTGGTGTGTGCAATGGCATACTGACACGTATATAGGTCGTTCAAGGCAGAGAGAAAGGGAAGGCCATGCACCACGCTCGGCGTGATCAGGGGGTTCAGTGATGAACAAATTGGGAGCCTGCGTGTTGAGAACCGCGTGCTGACAGTGTCTGCATTGGAGCTGAAGCGACCCGTGAAGTACTTTTGGGGTGTACATGACTTTGTGCGAGGGTTGCGCGGTGCATTATTAGGTATGTCCCTCGCGTCTGTCATTTCTGCGATGATGTTGATGCGATCACATACGAGGGCACGAATATCTCACGAACATTGGTATTCTACATCGTGATGTCAGTGAGAACAACATCGTTCTCGGTCTTCGCCCTGGAGATGAGCGAGGGTACCTTATCGACCTTGATATGTCCGTCCTGCAGAAACCGGAGGAGCCCACGCCGGTTGTACCGATGACACCTCGGGCCCCTTCCTGGAAGCGTGGCACGCAAATACCTCCTGCTCCTCGTGTGTCTGACGGCAAGGAACCTCGAGCAGTCAAAGGGCTGTGGACGGTATGTGCTCCAATGACGCTATCGACGTGAACTTACATGTACAGCAGGGCACGTTTCCCTATATTTCTCACAATGTTCTTTTGGGGGGCAGGCACACGCAGTTTGATGACGTGGAATCATTTCTCTACGTCCTTTTCCTTTTCTTTTTCTCCTATGCAGGCCCGCTTTCCGTTGCAGAGCTGTGTGAAGCTGACAAGGCGGGGTTTGTCCAGCCCACTGGTTCCGGTCGTCTGCCGCATATGAGAAACTGGCCAAAGAAGTACGCCGATTGGGCCGATGGAGACCTAGAGAGCACAGGAAGGAAGAAGCACTCTCTCCTTGTGCACCCCACTGGAGCAAACGATATCATTTCAGACGATCAATTCCAGAGCTGCCTGGAAAACAACTGGCCGCAGGCCCTGCACAACCCTATCTCTGCGCTGGTCGAGAGTTGTTTCACGATGTTCTGGAACAGTGCATGTACACCGTTTAGGAAACCACGAACGGAAGTGTCGCATGCCGAGTTCATCAGTTTGCTGGGGGAGTGGCTAGACGAGTACTCTGACCTTGAAGACAAGTTCTCGAATTGCCCGTTTACGCAGGGTGTGTTTTTGATTTCATTCCTTGGGGATGTGCTCATGTGCTTTCTCTTTGCCCACATGTGTAGGACTGGAGTCGAAGGGTTGTTGAGCGACTTTAATCTGATACGTCTGCCATGCTTAATTGTAATCTCTCGAATTAGATTATCATGAGGTATATCTAGGATGGGTCTCGGAGAAGTACAAGTATTTACACACCAAACTGTAAATTATATGTGGCCAGTACACTGAAGGAAGTAAAATCATGTATGATCAGTGATGGCATCACTCCTCCTGAGGAAATAAGTCACATTGTCACTGATGTAGTGGTCATGTCTTTTCAGTGACACATCATTGTCACTTTTATTCAACATCAGGCCCAAGCCAGCACTGATTTTCAGCTTGTTCTAGTGATGGCATCACTCTTGAGGAAATAAGTGACATTATCACTGATATAGCAGTCATGTCATTTTCACTTTTATTCAATGTTGGGCCCAAGCCAGCAGTGATCATTGCAGTGATGGCATCACTCCTGAGGTGTTACAGTGACCTCCAAAACCCTTTCCATGTTAGCCCTAATGGTAGTATATGAAGCATACTGCCAGACACCGTGGGAATACTGCTTAGCTTTGGTGGAGTTATAAATAGTACATACTCATGGCTACAATATTGCCCCATATTGTTGAACGAGTGTAACTCATCCACTACCCTTTTACTGTAGTATGCACTTAGTTACCTTTTATGGTAATATTACGTAATCATGTACCTACAGGTTCACACTCAGACTACTGAGTTTGAATAAGTCTCTTGACTTGTAACCATCAGGTGAGAGCGTCCCAACAGCCTCAAGCACTCTATGTAAGTCCTATTAGCCATCCTCTGCAGCTACTAGGGTCCTGTTCAACACATATATCATGTGATTTGGTTCACAGGCCATAGAGATATGGTCAAAATGAAATGGCAATATCATAGAAAGGGTTTTGGAGCTTTCAAATGCAAATAGGTATTTGGATATTATCAGTACTTGGTATATCCTCCTTTTGCTCTAAGCACTGCCTGAACCCTCTTAGGCATGCTTTCAATTAACTTCTGACACTCCCCAACAGGTATCCCCTTCCATTCCACCTGAACTCTCTCCCACAATTCATGAATCCCATTAGGGGGGGTTTCATGCTGTGCAAGCCTCCTCTTGAGACAACTCCAGAGATATTCAATGGGATTCAAGTCTGGAGACTGTGCAGGCCACACCATAGTGGTGAATTTTTGCTCCTCTAGCCAATTCTTGACCATCTTGCAGGTGTGCTTGAGGTCATTGTCCTGCTGAAAGATGATGTCAGGAGGATTGAGACCATAATACTCCAAGGTCTGCTGGAGCTCATTCTTCAAAATCTGAAGGTAGAGGTCCCCATCCATCCTACCATCAATCTTGATAGCAAAGCCAACTCCCTTCCAGGTCATACACCCCCACATTATGAGAGAACCTCCTCCAAACTTGAGAGTTCCTTCTACTAGCCTGTCACTAAGCCCCTCGCCTGCCTTTTTCCATGTCCATTTGTGCCCATCTGACCCTAGGCAATTAATTTTGGTCTCATCAGACCATATTACCTTCTTTCAGTCCTCAATGGTCCAATCCTTGTGGGCATAGGCAAAATCCAAATGAGCTTTGTGATGCCTAGAAGAAAGAATAGGGTGTTTGGACTTGACCACAGCCTTCATACCAGCTTTTTTCAAGTGACAGTGGACAGTAGTGACAGAGAGGGGATGGTTGACAATGTTGGCAAGGGTTCTAGTCATCTGGACAGCATTTTCAGCTGTCCCAGAAGTGATAAGATGTTGAGCATGATAAATATTACTAGAAGAAAGCTTGGAAGGATGACCTCCAATAGCTTTGACAAGACTAGAATGCTCTTTGGAATGGAGTTTGGATATGGCAGAAGGGCTAACACCAGTTTGCTTGGCAATGGCTTCACCAAAATGGCCAGAATCAAGTAAAGAGAGGATAGTGTTTTTTTTAGTAGAGGAGAGAGATCTAACCATGGTAGTGGTTAAGAATCAAGAGGTGTGGTAACTGTTTCAAACTCAGACATATTGTTTACATGTATATCTTTGTTTGTACTAACAAACAGTAGCAATTATACTTCAATTTGACTAAGATCCTACTTAACAGTTCAAAAGCTCCAAAACCCTTTCCATGATATTGCCATTTCATTTTGACCATATCTCTATGGCCTGTGAACCAAATCACATGATATATGGGGCAATATTGTAGCCATGAGTATGTACTATTTATAACTCCACCAAAGCTAAGCAGTATTCCCACGGTGTCTGGCAGTATGCTTCATATACTACCATTAGGTCTAACATGGAAAGGGTTTTGGAGGTCACTGTAAGTCCAGGTCCTCTGGACTCAAGTCCAGTTGGAGGTCCAAAGGTAAGTACATGAAGTTCATCAGAGGATGAATGGAGGACAGGACAGAGATAGGATACCTAGGAGGATGTTGGCACAGGACTTATATGTCACACCCTTGCCAAGGTTCAGTCCTTGTATTTCATAGGAGGGAAGGAGGAGAGTTGTGAGAAATCTAAGTAAAAGGGCAGTGATTGCCCACTCAGCTGCTGCCAAAGAAGTAGCAGGAACAACTGTATTTACCTAAGTAAAAGGGCAGTGATTGCCCACTACACCAATATAAAGTCAAAAAACTGTCCAAATGAGTCATGATTTTGAAATAGCTGCTATTTCATCAGATCTTATCCAAATCCCTTGATTTTTGCATCAGTAGACGGCCAAGGGTTAGTACCCTATTTGGTACACTTACATAATAGGGTTAGGATTAGGGGTTCTTACAAAATATTGCATTTAGTGCAAAATAGGCAAACATCCAGACAGTTTTTTGAGCCACTGTACTAGCAATGTACACAGCCAAGATGAGATGCCTATGGCACAACCAGCTGAAGATAGGAAACACCTTCAACATTGCGCTAATCAATGACCACCTGCTCTAGGAAATCGTTATAGAAGTCAATGATGCTATATTGGGAAAGGTCAGTGCACAGCATTCCCCTGTACCCAGACACTCATGGCTGGCTTAACTCCCACACATGCACTGACTGACACACCTCACACCCATACCTGTTATGAATCCCCTTGCACCTAACTTTTATCCTCACTCTCTTTTCTTTTACTTTCCTTCATCCTCACGTTCCTTATGTCATGTGACCTCCATGAGGCCAATCACATGACCTGTCACATGACGAGTCCAGACCCTGACATTATCAATGACATCATAGCCTCGAGGTTGCCACATGGCAAATCCTAGATTATTCTAGACCCTCAATCTCCATCAGATCTCCATGGCCATCCTGCCACCTCCTAGATCTCCTGATCTGATCTAATCTCCCCTATGTATCCATACGTATATATTGGATCTTGATCCCAATCCTCAGATCTCCGATCCCATCTCCTAGGACTATGATCTAGATCTCAGGGCTCGCCTCCTTGCAGCCTAACCTCTTTAATCTCTGTCCTTCCATTCTTTCATTACGCTTACTGTCTCATGTTCCTTACCATGTATGGTAGTGTACAGCTTGGTCTGTGTGTGGACCCAAGCAATATATAAGGCCAGTGGCCTAAAGCCAGTAATCCCAGCTTTAGCCACTTGTCAGTTAGGCTCTCCTCTGTGCTAAGGGACTCGTCCCTCGTCCTCAAGGAGCTCTGGTGGTTCCTGCTCTGGCTAGCCCCCAATATGGGCATCCCTTCTCTTCTGCTGGGTAGCCCCATCATCAGCTTCCTTTCCTTAGGGTTATGGTTTGGTCTAGCCAACGGTGAAGATCAGTTTCTCAGTGAATGCAACAAGCTGTTCACAACAATACCACTCTGATGAATGTCTCTCCATGACTCTGCACACAGGCAGAGAGTCTCATAAACTCACAGGCATCTCTGACATCAGGGCAATGGAGATCCCACTGAGAGTTCACACCCCATGCTGACACAGCAAGGGATTGCCGTCATAACTCATGTTCACACTCACTGTGAAAAATCTAAGTAAAAGGGCAGTGATTGCCCACTACACTAATTAGCAAAGGTAATAAGGTAAAGCAAAGCTGGTACTCACCTCAGCCGCTGCCCAAGGAGTAGCAGGAACGACTGAGGAGAGCCCAGGAGTGAAAGGGAATATATATGTAAGGTAGGCGAAGATACGAGCGCGAAGTCCGATCAACTCCAAAGCGAAACAAGCGATCTCTGTAAGGGAATAGAAAAAGAAAGGGGGAAAAGGCACGAAGTTATGGAATGAGAATGAAGTGAGGGTAGGGTAAAGAAGTGATATAAGGAATGCGTACTGATATGCCGTTAGACACAAGTCCGGCCTTCCTATCCATCTCCGAATGCTTCTATAGGACTTCAGTAACTCCTATGTAGGAGTTGTAGGGGTTCGTCTGGAACTTTGTTAAGGAACTTCGGAGTTGGACAGGAGGGCCTGGAGGAGATCGGAGTTGTCATCTCCAACACTCACCACCCCCATGGCGCTTTCACAACTCCAGTGGAGCTGGTGACAGCCCAATCTCAGCACAAGCAGAGGCAAAGCAAGCCAGAAGGCAGGCAGACTGTGATCAAGCCCAACCCAAGTCAGCATGCCTGGCTTGCCTCGGCTGGCACCCCCATGATGTATACAAGTGCTGGCCTGAGCACTTATGGGATGGCACCAAAACCCATGTCAGGAGAAATTCAGATGACTGACTCATTGACCTGGCTGGCTGCATCCTTTGTCATGACTGGCAAAAGCCACAGGGATGCTCACACCCACATAGTCTGACCAAGCATGAGTGCTTGGGTTGTGAAAACACAACTTATGGTGCTCAAGCTTGCTTTAAAGTGCAGCCAAGAGACAGCCAGGTCACTATATAACCCAATAGCCTGGGCAGATTTCCTCACAAGGGCAGGCCTGTTGGACCAATACCTGAGTATAATGGATGGACTAACCCACGGCTTCCAGGCATTTATGCTGAGCCTCACCTAAACTTATGTGCCACCTAATCACCCATCCACAAGACAGTACAAAACCGTCTTCGACAAGATTGTTCATAAGGAGCTACACAAGCAACGTTACATAGGCCCCCTTAGCCATGAGAAAGTATACCAGGTAGTAGGACACTTTTAAACCTCCTCACTATTCTTAATCCTGAAGCAGGGAAACTAGGCAAATTTCACCTGATCCAGGATCTCTCACACCCTAGAAACATACCATCAGTCGCATCTATAAATATCACAATGTCACCAGATGATTTCACAGCCTCTTACAGTACCTTTCACATAGTTTCCTTACTTCTTTCTTCACTACCTCCAGGAACCCAAGGAGCAGTCTGAGATGTAGCTGAAGCCTATTGTATGATACCCATACACCCATCACAATGGCATGGGCTAGTATTTTGCATCACAGACTCACAATTTGCCATAGACACAGCCCTTTGCTTTGGCTTTGCACTAGCAGCAGGAATTTATGGTAACCTAGCCAGTGCAGGAGCAGATATAATGCGATTTACAGGTATAGGCCCTATCCTTCAATGGGTAGATGACCACCTCTTTTTATGGCTACCACACATGCACCTGCAAAGCTACAATCTGTTGTGGAAGGAATGGGCAGAGTGGATTGCAGAGCAAGGGGGCCCAACAGTGAAAGAAGGGTGTTTCTGGTTCAAGGGAGGTTTTCTGCTGAATAATTTATATGAAGAATTTGATGAGAACTGTGCAAGACCACTATGAGACTTAAATGGCCACCAACCAGCACACCAAGCCACACATGCATATGAAATGGCCAACATCAATCAGATATCAGCCACACTTGGCATCTCAGGGAAACCATCTAAATATCCCTTTCTCTCCCACACCTACTTTCATAGGCTTTACCTGGGATCTGGATGCCAAAACAGTGGCACTGGCAGAAGCAAAACATATCAAGTATCTGGCAGCATTAAATCTGTGGGCATCTAAATGAACCCATACATTGCATGAGGTTCAGAAGCTATTGGGGAAACTTATGCATGCATCCCAGGTCTTTCCAGAGGGCTGCCCATATTTGGTCAATCTCAAAGCCTCAATTTCCATCTGTGAAGCCAAACCTTTCATGCCGCACACCCCTCCTGAAGGCACTCAGGAGGACATCCTCTGGTGGACAGCATGCCTTGAAGAAAGAGCACCCCCAGCCCCCATACTAACAAGCTATGCACCAATTGAGCTCCAAGCATTCTTGGATGCATCCATGCAAGGGATTGGCATCTCACTCCAAGGCCAATTGCAAGCATGGAGCTTGCAAGCTGGTTGGAACCATGACAGCTGGGACATCAGTTGGGCAGAAGCAGTTGGCTTTGAGCTTCTCATATGTGCTATACTCCATGAAGTTCACCTCCATAGTACCATTCACCTCTTCAGAGATAACCAAGGGATCATCGAGGCCTGAGCTTGAGGATGCAGCAGGAACAAGGAGGTTAATAGTATATTCAAGCAGCTCCTCCCCCAACTTGTATACAGCCATTGCTGCATCCTGCCCCAATACATTGCAAATGAAGACAACCTCACCAACCCTATTTTGTGTGGCTTTCTCCCCCCCTTACCCTACAGCTCCCTTTACTGGATCTCCCACCCGAGCTCCAGCACCTCCTCAGAAGCCTGTAATGCCAGGGGGCAAGAGCAGCACCCCAGCAGTGGGAGGACATGTTGCAAAGCACAGAAACACAAGCTCACCAAGCTGAAGCAGGCTTTGCAGGCCCAGAGGAGCAGGGCATTCCCCAGACAGAGAAAGCTGGCAGGCAGTTCCACAGTAGCAGCAACCCAAGGGCAGACAGAGGCATGACTGCACTGCACAGCCAAAGACTGACTAGTGATCTGGAAGCCAGTGAGAGCCAGGATCTTGCAGCTCCCATTGATCCCAGAAGACATGTGGTGTCTTATGAGTGTCCTGCTGCACACATGGGCAGATTCCACAAAGGAAACATATGGAGCTGGCCTCCTCACCTACTATGAATTCTGCAACTTCTGGGCTGTGCCAGAGGAGGAATGTGCACCAGCAACCCCAGATCTCTTGGCAGCATTTACTGCACACCTGGCAGGAGTCTACACAGTGTCAACAGTAGTTAATTATGTCAGTGCAGTTCAAGCCTGGCACACACTGCACAGGCTGGAATGGACCATGAATAAGAAAGAAACCAACCTCTTGTACCAAGCAGCATGTAATCTTGCCCCTCCAGCATCAAAACACCCACCACGAAAACTGTACACATTAGATACCATCACCACAATCCACACACAGCTTAACCTTAACCTCCTGCTGCATGCAGTGGTTTTCACTTGCCTTACCACCACCTTCTTTGCCATAGCATGCACCAGGGAATTCACAGTCCCCACGCTCAAATCCTTCAACCTGACAAAACACATCACTTGAGGAGGCATCACCACAAAGCATGACTGCCAGGGCTTACAGATGACATGCTTTCAGCTACCTTGGATAAAGAAATTAGCACAGGGGGAAGAAGTCAGCTGGGCAGCACAGACAGGATTGCATGACCTGGAAGCAGTGCTAAAGCATCACCTGCCACCTCCTAGATCTCCTGATCTGATCTAATCTCCCCTATGTATCTATTAGTATATATTGGATCTCGATCCCGATCCTCGGATCTCTGATCCTATCTCCTAGGACTATGATCTAGATCTCAGGGCTCGCCTCCTTGCAGCCTGCAGCTCTTAATCTCTGTCCTCCATTCCCATTATTACACTTACCGTAGTACCGTCATTACCATGTATAGTAGTGTACAGCTTGATCCGTGCGTGGACCCAGGCAATATATAAGGCCAGTGGCCTAAAGCCAGGAACCCCAGCTTTAGCCACTTGTCCTAGGTTTCCCTCTGTGTGCTAAAGGATTCTTCCCTCATCCTCAAGGTAGCTCTTTGGTGGTTTCACTCTGGCTAGCCCACGATATGGGCATTCCTTCCTTTTGCCGGGTTGCTCCATCATCAGCTTCCTCTCTTTAGGGTTATGGTTTGGTCCAGCTGACGGTTAGGTTCAGTTCTTGGTGAATGCAACAAGTCGTTCACAACAACCTTGCCAGGCTCGGTAATAGCCTGTGAAGCTGAGGCCAGTGGTGTGTCACTCCTAGCGTTCACACCACTTGGTCAAAGCTATTTACACCACCCTCGGGTGAACAGACTGTCTTGTCAGTGAAGAAATCGAGATTGGGTGAGTGTTTATCCCCATCAGAAGACCAGATCAAGAAAGAAAGCAAATCCGTCATATACAGTTGCCAGGCCCAGGCATAAGGGACATAGCGCAGAGGCACCACATGATGGGCCTGGGCATAGCACCCTTATTAGCTTGCATACACGCTCGTCTGGCATATTAAATAAGGATAACATTGCTTCTTGCCCAAAGTGCACTAGGGCGATCTCTCTGTGGTTTGAGAGATCCAGATTTGTGGAATACCTGTGACATCCACCATCAGTGCATGATACACATATGACACTCCTCGTTATTGAGGCTCTACCCCTTTAACAGAACCCACACCATCCAAATCAAACTGTTGAAGAAGATTTAGCTGCCAGCGGATTTCCCCTCCCTTTATCACCCAACTTCTTCCCCGCAAGCATCCCCAGATGTTGGTTGAAAGATACTAGCAAGTAAGGACTGTTAGGATTCAAAAATTTTGTTCTATGAAGGTTCATTGCCTGGTTCTCTGGAACTGGCACCTTCACAACTCTGCAAATCTCCCTCTTTTGAGGGTCTGCTTGAAGCACTCCCCGAAGTCACCCTGAAACCATATCGGCTCAAGTTTAAAAACCGCCAACCTCAGCCTCTCCCCCAAGAAGAAATGATGTCGTCATCATTGCTAAGCAATGATGAATTGAAGACGCTGCTTACAGCCCTTCTTAAGGAAAAGGCTAACAGCCCAGCCACACTAGTCAAGAAAGTTGCCGATCCCAGCAAGTGGGATGGCACACGTGCCAAATTTCGGGTATGGTTCACCAACCTGAAAGTATGGATCTCCCTACAAAATTGGGAGACCAACAAGCTCCGGACTGTAGTGGTCCTTTCTCGCATGGAGGGCGATGCAGCCTCTTATGTGAGATTAAGATTAGAAGAGTACTGCAATGGAGAATTAGAAGATGTCCTCAGCAAATCGGGCACTTCTCTAGGATACCCCCGTGGCGATGACGCATGGCCCAACTGGAAGCTTCTCCAAAAGGAGATAAGGGAGCACTTCCAGATCGATGTGCTTGCGCACAAATCACTGCAAAAAATAAATAGGCTCAAGCAGCAGGGCTGCCCCATTGATGAGTTTCTCCAAACATTCGAGATTCTCTTTAAAGAAGCCGAGATCGACAATGGTCATGGCATTGAAATCCTCAAGTGAGCAGTGGACACTTGCATATATATGCAAGTCCATCTGCACATGTCAGTGGAAAACGACATTTTTGAGTTGATTGACACCTATCGTAAGGTCGGTCGCTCATTTGAATCTGTGGAGATTGAATGCGGGTTCCAACCAAGACAGTACAGCAGATTACAGAGATACAACCTGCCTAAAGGACCACTGCCTAACTAGCAGTTCACCCAATATGGGACGCAACCTGGAAGGGGAGCTCCCATGAAGATCAGGGCAGTGCAGGAGCCCCCTGATACCCACACATGTTTTAATTGTGGCAAACCAGGCCACATCCGACGGGACTGCCGGCTCCCAAAAAAGCCATACAATCTGGCACAAGATAGGAACCAAGCACCGGTTCAAAATATGTGCCAAGTTTGGGTACCCAACAAAGATGGGTATTACACCGAGACGTGGGCAGTTGTCTCCAAAACTCCGCCCGAAACCAAGGCCTGCATGGCAACCTCCTCCCGACAGAAGTATATGTCGGACAAAGCTTGCACCTATTGGGCCGATGTCTTCAAAACAGAAGCCAGGACAAA
>JBBPTJ010000515.1:0-12996 GCA_038094035.1 Pulveroboletus aff. ridleyi
TAAGACAGACTAAGGTGCGGCAATGGCACACACACAGAGAATGACCTACAGCGATGAGAATTCCAAGAACGAAGGCTAATTACAGGATATGTACTACTTATATAGGTATATCTAACCCTAATGCCTGTTAAGCCCTAAGCAATGATCGAGATCTGGTTAAGATCCGAGCGAAGCCCTTGACCCGGGGATGACTAACGGATCAACTATCTATGGATATAAATAGGTTAATGTGATCGGTCTACGATCGGATGTGAAATATAAGTAAGCGGATGATAAATAGAATGGAATGACGTAGCGTGACGTCATAAATATGAAATGATGTCAAGGGTTGTGTCAATAGGCTAGACCTTGACATAGATGGGATGGAATGATGCAAATGAGGGTAGCCTAGACCCGAATTAGTGAAATAGTGAAGGAAATGCTAAAGTAGGCAGTGAATTAAGGAAATGGGGTTAGAATAATGGCGTGAAGTATCGTAATAGACGTTGAAGAAATCGTGGTTCTGACATACTCCAGACGAGGGCGACAAGCTCACCAGCTACTGTCCAAATATCCAGTAGTTCAGGAGGCACGAGGTCGTAGACAACAAATGGCATCACTTGCGCCAGACTCTTGAAATGTTTGCCGATTAAGCCGCCCTTGTAATGACATATATATTCAGCGTTAAGAGACGGCGCATCCATTCCTTCACATTGGATTGACTCGAGGCGGCTCTGAAAGACGGCGAGCCGCTTTTCTTTGTCGAGGATGTGCGTCGTCTGACCCCAGAGATACTTGATGATACCGAGAAGGACCGTATGGAGAATCTCCGTTGGTGTGTCCAAGTGAATATTCACACCTGCAACGCGATCACATCACTCTGCGACCAACTGGGACAGTCACTCACCTGGCAGTCTGAGAAGTGGATTGATCGCACTATCAAGGGAGTTTCCATTCAAATGGTTTTTGAGCTCCTTCGCCAACGTATTCCTGATGTCTTGTTCTGACATCCTGTGAGGCCTTGAATCCCGCTTTCGTAACCGTTTCCCCGTCTCCACTATTGTATTGATGACCGCGTCTAATGCAGTATCGCGCACACCCGTGGTGCTGATAGAGTTCCTGATCTTGTCAGTGGCGCCACTTTCCTGAGCCAGCTGGATTTGGTTGCGAATCGTTCGGATGGTAGTGCCTGGATCACGTATTGCACCGGACTGACTTTAGATCAGAATTCTTGACCTTACAACAGAGGCCAGGCATACCACAAACAATTCATCGAAGCCGTTATCTGATTCTTTGTGCGCCTTTGTACCTCCAACACTGCATGTCTGGCAGAAATGGTTGCAATTGAGGCCAGCGTGACTACACATCTCCGCCTGCATCGGATTATCTCCAGAGAATAAGACGACGCTCGGAAGGAGGAGAACCTCCTCACACTCCTTGGAGTCCCAGGCGATCACGCCGTCTTCAGCAGCGCTACTGCTACCAGCATCAGACAAAGGAGTGAGATTCATGTACTAACTTACCAGATTGATTCCCTCACTGCAGCCATTAGTTCCATGGGACTGGCATGTGGCGAACCAGTCACGAAACGTATGCAGGACTCTTTCTCCATCATTTCCCTAGGTAAATTTGCGTTGGAGACGTAAACGACGAAGTGTTTGTTCCATTGCTTTGATACGTTCCCAGAGACGTCGTCCATGAAGACGATTAACGGAACGTTGTACACCATACGGTTCTGAGACTTAGCACGAAGGGGATGTGGATCGAGAGTCACAAACTTCTTGGACGAGTCTACAGAACAGTATGACTCCAGAGCGAATATAAAATACGCAGGAGACTCACCCGTCAGTCCACATACAAGTTCGTCGCCGTCCTCCACAAGGTCTGTGTAATCTCGTGCGAATCCAGATGTTGGGACAATGATCAACGTGTCACAGACAAGAAAACCAGCCTAAGAACGTCGATAAAGCAGCAGGTCATATTTACCACTGAGAACCCATACCTCAGTGCGTTCAGCTTCACGGCCTAGTGCATACACAACGTGGTCACCGTCATCCTGTGGTGATCCCTCGAGAGTTGAAGCATGATAAAAGAAGCGCTCGGGAATAAAGTAACCTCCCGAGTCTTCCTGGAGTATCTCATTGACAAAAAAGATCTTAGCTCCAACACGCACAGCAGGGGGAGACGGACTTTCAAGGAGCAACTTTTCTCCATTGAATATCTGAGACATGCCTAATCCGCAATCTTCAGGGTAATCTTGTATGGAGAAACGGGTAAGCGGGTTCGAATAGTCCTGAAAACGGATCAGCATCGCCCTGATTCATTGACCAACTTACCATTGCGATAGCATTTGATATCTCGTTTATGTAGAAGACGTTTCCCAACAAGGACGTGACCCTCTTGATGGGCCTTCCAACAGTCCCTTCGATGATCTCTGACCACTTCTTGTGAAAAATCTAAGTAAAAGGGCAGTGATTGCCCACTCAGCCGCTGCCCAAGGAGTAGCAGGAACGACTATATTCACCTAAGTAAAAGGGCAGTGATTGCCCACTACACTAATTAGCAAAGGTAATAAGGTAAAGCAAAGCTGGTACTCACCTCAGCCGCTGCCCAAGGAGTAGCAGGAACGACTGAGGAGAGCCCAGGAGTGAAAGGGAATATATATGTAAGGTAGGCGAAGATGCGAGCGCAAAGTCCGATCAACTCCGAAGCGAAACAAGCGATCTCCGTAAGGGAATAGAAAAAGAAAAGGGGAAAAGGCACGAAGTTATGGAATGAGAATGAAGCGAGGATAGGGTAAAGAAGTGACATAAGGAATGCGTACTGATATGCCGTTAGACACAAGTCCGGCCTTCCTATCCATCTCCGAACGCTTCCATAGGACTTCAGTAACTCCTATGTAGGAGTTCGTCCGGAACTTCGTTAAGGAACTTCAGAGTTGGACAGGAGGGCCCGAAGGAGATCGGAGTTGTCATCTCCAACATCAGGTATGTAATATAAAATCAATAGAAGTAGTAGTCGAACTTACTTTGTGTACTAGCTCGTAATCATGACGCACAACCTACTTGTGGTAGACTATGGGCTGGGACATCCGGGGAGTGTCCACGATGCTTGGGCATTTCGAAGCACATGGATTGCATCACACCCGGCCGGGTGTATTCCAGAACAGCACTGGGTATGGGCAGACATGGCATATCCAAGTGACACTTGGTGTGTCGTCCTGTTCAAGAAACCTAGGGGAAAACATCTCACCCGGGATCAGAATGTTTACAACCGATACATGTCAAAGGTACGTACCCATTTCTTACCTTATAGTTGTCTAAATGGTATAAAAGATTCGTGTTTGTGTTGAGCATGCGTTTGCTGCATTGAAGGGCCAGTTTCAAAGCCTTCGTGAGCTACGCATCAAGATTCAGGACAAGAAAGATGAAAAGGTGGCGACATACTGGATACTTTGTTGCATCATCCTACACAATATGATTGTTTGGTTTGAGGAGAAGATGAGCGGGGATATAGAGTCATCTGTGAGGTGGGCGATGGAGGAGGGAGCTGGTACCCATGACGAGGCTGATGTGATTGTTGCCGAACCTGAAGTGGGAACACCGGGTCAGCAATTTCGAGCGAGGTTAGCAATAAAACTCTTTCAGCATCTAGGTAGGGCATAGCAAACAAATCTCATAATAGATGCATATACATGTCCATAGAGCTGTAAAACACATAATACACTACCGTTGCAGACACAGGAGACCAGTGGTACAGAGCAGTGCACAACAAGGCGATGAGAGTAATGGTGACGCCAATATATCACATGAAGTCGGACGGGGTGGGCAGATTATAGCCACTGGAGGCTGAAGGCATAATGGAGGGGGTCACAGGCACGGCGGGGTCACGGGCACAGTGGGGGTCATGGGCATGGCAGGGGTCACGGGCATGGCAGGGGTCATGGGCATGGTGGGGGTCATGGGCACAGCAGGGGTCACAGGCATGGCAGAAGAACCCACTGGAATAGTGGGAATGGAGGCTGGAGCAGAGCTCCTCATCTGGAGCTCTGCAAGCTGAATCTGCAGGCGTAGATTTGCAGCCTGCCTATCCAAAATCCCAGACTCGACTTCCTTCAGCTGGATGTTGAGTCTCTTCAGCTCCTGTTCTCGGAGCAAAGCTTCCATTTGGTCTTGCTGTTTCATCCGTAATTCTTCCTCCTTGATACCAAGCTTGCGCTCCTTCAGGTAGTAGTCCATTTTTGTGATATATCGGGCCATTTTGCCGGACGAGGACGCTGCCAGAGTGGACGCCATTTGTTCCTCAAGCTGGCCAAGTTTTTGCTGGAGCTTCGACTTGGCATGTGTAGTTGTCGCCCTTGTTGAACCAGGGGACCTCGAGGCCGGTGTCCGTAAGGACTTGTCACGTTGCTGGGATGAGCTTGAGCTGGAGGTGTTTATTGCAGAGACGGAGGATACGGTGCTGCCAGACACTGAGGGAGGTGGGTGGCTGTAGGGTAATGAATGCCAAAATGCCATGTGATTGTTCCAAGATGGAGTGCGACTATGCCGTGGCAGGGTGAACGTTGAATGCTGACGATGGGCACCTGATGATCCAGCAATGGAAGATGGGTCCTGATGTATCGTTAATATTTTTGTCGCATTTTTGGGCAGATAGTCCACTTACCTTCTCAATCGACCCTGGTATAGATCATGAATCCATTTCCACATCATCCATCTCACCATAGTTCTCATCCAGTGCAGGACCAATTTGGCCTGCATCCTCATCCCCAGCCATGCTATCATCACCGCAAGCATTCCCACCACTATTGCCAAAAGAAACCCCGCCGTTATCCAGGCCATCCTCAAGGTCTTGAAAGTTAAAATCTATGGCAGCACTGTGGTTGGGGGCATTGGTGCTATCACCGGTCATTGTGACATTGTGGTTGGCTTGAGTTTTCTCAGCCAGTCCTTCAGAATCCCCCATGCACTCTTCCTCCATAATATTATCGCTGGGATGGGGTAGCATAGTCTCAGATGTTGTAGCTTTCTGTTTACCGAGAGCTTTGGTGCTGACAGCCACAAGAAAGTCCTTGGCGTGATTGACGCCAGGCATAGCATTGATGGTCTCGGCATTGTACGAAGGGTTGTCTTTCCAAATCGCATGTAAGTCGTCGTACCAAGGTAAAATGGCTCGTATAGCTTCTGGTGCATACATTAGCCTATCTAGTCTCATCTAATTATTGTACAAGAAAAACTCACCATGAATATTTTGATTCGGATCGCCTGGCCTGACACCCCTACCCGACTGCTTGAGCATCGCTTGACATTTGCAGTATAACGATTTCAATCTAAAAAATCAATCAATCAATATCTTGTTAGCCCACTGAAGTATTGATCACCCACGTTGCGAGATGGTTACCAACACTTGTCCCAAACCTATCGGGGCCGTTCGCATAAACATCCTTGTATTCAGGGTCATCTGCAAACACAGATACAGCGATAATCACCTGGATCTCCTTCTTGCTGTGTCCAGATGGTTTCACCTGCAAGGGGGGGGATGGATTTTCACCTATATCAGAGTTCTTGTGACTAAAAAGGATGTGACAGTCGGCCGGATGCTGTACAAGCCATTCGATGAGTATATTTGTACGATTAACATCCCACTGGATGTTTCTTGGTCCCACACTTTCGGAGGTGTCTCCCTGAGTAGCTGTTGATCTCGCAGACCTACTAGGGGTAGGTGTAGGGTAGGCCCGTCCTCTACCTTGCAGTCCTCAGCCTCGAGTAACACTTGTAGTTGAAGCCAGTATATCGGGCTGAGGCATATGGGTAACATGACTTGCAGTGGGTTTCTTACCCCCCCCCCCCCGGTGAGCTCGAGTGACAGAAGATGCCATTAGTTGATTAGTGAGTGCTTGCAGTCGTGCAGAACGGCAAAGGCATGGCCGCAGCGGGGACATTGAACTTTCAAACACCGCTACCAATACCCTGCCCAGTGGCCATACATTTTTTCCCACTTAGGTCCATTCCACAGCCATTCCACAGCCATTCCACAGCCACCCTGAGTGCCACTAATATATATAATGGGCCATATAATCTGCATGCTGTCACAGACCCGAGTCCTGCACTGAAAACCACGCATTCACATGAATCACGTGACGATACAAATATGTGCAATGTTTGTTTTGTTGATATTCCGCATCCGCATTTCTCACTCCAACCACTCCTCCATTAACTCATCCCCATATATCTCTCCCAATTCAAATACTTCTTTGCTATGCTAGTCTGCAGCTAGCATGGAAAAGAAGTAGCTTGAATTGTTCTTGGTGGGTTATCAATTCGGAGTTACTAGCTAATTTCTATTTTCAGATTGGACAATGCACGATGTCCATGGCACTTGCCACCCTCACGTCATTTCTCAGATCGGATGCGCGGTGTGTGAAGGCGCTTGCCTCCCTCTCGTGTTGTTTGGTTCTGGGGGTTCCCATATGCAATGTGTGGTGGTGCTTGCCACCCTCTCTCGGATCGGATGCATGGTGTGTGGAGGCGCTTGCCTCCCTCTCATGTCGTCTATCCTTTTGGTTCTGGGGGTTCCCATGCGCGATGTGTGGAGGCACTTGCCTCCCTCTCGTGTCGTTTGGTTCTGGGGGTTCCCATGTATAATGTGTGGTGGTGCTTGCCACCCTCTTGCGTCATTTCTCGGATCAGATGCGCAGTGTGTGGAGGTGCTTACCTCTCGTGTTATTCGCTGACTCTAATGATGTGTCGCATATGAACATAGCATAGGTGTTTTTCGTGTTACTTATTATCTTACTGATGACTGAACCCTAGTATTCTGTTACCAAGTAACGCTATGCTCTTCAACTCCTGCAACCCTAAGGTATGCACCTTATTATGCTTGAACTGTAACTAAGCTAAACTGAACTGTGTGCGCTTCAGATAGCCAGCTATAGTTAGTAGTAGCACTTTTTTCATGTACTTTCTATTCTGGGGTCAGGGTATCAAAGGGAGGGCCCCCCTTTGGTATCCTGATCACAGCCTTTTTTGCACTGTTGCTGAGTTAGAAAGCGATCATATGAATACAACACCAAGCAGGGGGTGTATCAATGGGTGGACAGGCTATCCCTTTTGGTCATGTTTTGTGTGGTGCAATTGGAGAGGCTAGAATAGACAGGGCAAGGTGATTTATATGGTGAGGCAGGGAGGTCAGTAAACTATACTGTGAGGAAATATGGACATTAGGCTACATACATCATAACTGCTATGAGGTTAGGTTTGGTGGAAAAGCGATAAGAGGTGGTTTGCTCAGCATGTATGGTTATTAATCTAAGTCCCATCTGATCTGATGTAAAGTAACAAGAGTGGAATGAGAGTTAGGGAGTCTATCATATGTCTTCACCAAAAGTGTTGTGATGCCATTGAAGCACCTGGGAGTCTACCTTGATCCATAAAGAGAGAAATAAATAGAAATCAAAGTGAAAGGAGAAATGAACTAACTTGAAATGGGTCAAAGTTAGCAACTTGCAAACCCTCCAGAGATTTAGCCCTGGAGAAGGAAACATAGGCCTGTCCTGGGCAGGAAATCAGTCTGAGGGTTACTGCATTCATATATGGCTTCGCACTGATCAGAGTGACGCTAAAATCTTTTGTGAGATAAACGCATTGAGCAGGCTTTCCATTGTTTCATCGTGCAGTGTTATACAACATGGGTTGAGAGCTTGAGACTACTGCAGCTGTTACCACTGGTCCATCTGTTGGGCTCAGAAACTGCAGCTGACGCAGGTACAGGAGGCAACACAGCTTCCATCCCACACCCCACTAAACAGCATGAGAAATCGGACCTGTTCGGCATTGATTTGCACAATTTGGATGGTTACGGAGGTTCTGGGAGTAGGCCGTCATTCCCAAGCACCGATTTCACCAGGTCTGATGTGAATGACAAGAAAGATGAAGATGAGGAAGGCAGTGACAACGGATTCACACACCTTTTCACACCAGAGATTGCAGAGGATGTGGACATGAAGCCACTGCCTGTCTTGCTAAGGATGTTATACATCCAGATGGTGCATATGCTGACTCCAAAGTGTCAACCTCTGTGGATTATGCCATCTGCATATCTAGGGATTCATAGAGCATCAGGCTTTGAAAGAGGCAAGAGTGATCTGGTCGCTGTATTGTTATCTTGACAGATACATTTTGCCAGAGGGCGGCTGAGGAGGCATTGGTACACATGGGCAGGATGGAAGCATTCAGGTGCTTTATGTATGCTATCTACCATTGGTCCATACCACTTCCAGCTACACAGAGATATCAAGCTGACAGGCATCTTCATTGGTGGGCTCCCATGTTAATTGTTTGGGTGTGCTAGCCATATAGTTGACATGTAGATGGGAAGAGCAACTCCATGTCAGGCATCAGTGGTTATTTAAGCACTATTTCAGCCACTTTTGGAAGTAAAGATGCACTAGGAAGTGGTAGCAACATTCAGCCCCTGTTTCCTCTAGATGCAAAGAAATAGCAGAAGTAGGTGAAACAGACCTTGCTTAATAGAGGTAAGCGCATCTATCTGTCATGCATTGGGCACGTTTGTGCTGCCCTGAGCTGTTTTCAAACAACAGCTTACAAGCGACACCAAGGTCATATGTTAACAATGTATAAATCTTTATAACCATAGCATCTTTGCTTTGCTTTGCCCTTTAGAGCCTAATGTCATTTATGTCAGAAGCTATTTATATGGCTATTGGCCTCCCTTGCCCCTCTTTTGAAACAATTCACTCCTCACGCTTGAAGCTCAGCTAGCTTGGAAAAAAGAGAGATTGCTTCAGCCCATTGCTCTTGATGTGCCTCAGCAAACTCCTTTTGAAGCTCAGGGCACAGCTTTGCTGGCTGAAAACCATAATCAACCCATCTAAGGAGCCCACCAGGGCAATATTGGGTGAAAGAAACGCAAGTTTCCTTCTCTTGAATACCCACATTTCCATGTCGAAGTGTTCCAGACAGTATAAGAACCACAGACCCAGGAGGAAACCGAATTACAGCCTTGAGATCAAAAAGAATAAGGTGACCTCCAAGATCTGGGTCAAAGCTACCCCCAGACCAAATGGCACAAAGACCATAGGGGACATTGGTGCAGTCAACATGTTCTGCTGTCACCACCTGGGGCCCATAGTTAAAGGTGGCTGTTGGAAATACACTGTTTTTAAAGATTTGAACCAGCTGTGGGTTTTGATTCCTGAGCTGAGACAGCTGTTTTTCAGATTTTTCCCAGATTTTTGGTGCATAGTAGGCAAAAGCATCTTAGGAAATACAAAAGTTAGCATGTATCTAAGAGGGCAAAAGTACTTACGGTTTGCAAAGCCAGCTACTCTTTGAACAGCCTTATTAGATAATAGGCTGGATAAAACATCAGAGTTGCATTTATTATGGCACAAATTGCCAGGAGCCTGTATCCCTTAAGTCAGAGGAGTGTTTAGAAGGCATAGCCTATAACATACTAGCTGTCCCCCCCCATAGGAAATCCCCACATGAAGGGCATTGAAACATCCCCTTCTGTTTCCAACTCACTTGGTATCTGCTTTTGCTCTAGCATCCAATAGCAACTGAGTAACTTCAGATACCACAGTATTCCATTCTGGATCATTTGGCTGCCCTGCAAGGATAGCAAAAACTCGCTTATCCACTTCAATCAGGACATGCGGTGCTCTATAGGTCCATTTTCAGATAAACACACTGCCAGAGGTTTGTGTGAATAAAAATACCTTCCATCCCACTTAACCTCTGTGTATCCCTGACCCAGAAGCTCTTGAAGCCCCCATGCCCCTACATGGGGTACATGCCTCTGACGGTGGCTAACAAAGGCACCAGTAGCAGCTGGAAGGTTGCATACGTTGAAACTGACCGGAAAGGCTTGAATTGCAGGCATCCAGTCTGCCTGAGTTTTTCGGGGCATACTGGGATGCGTAGCACTTATTTCCTTATGCTTTTCATGACGGCGGCGTCGCTGGGAGGCTTTTCGACCCCCTTGATTAGGTTCAGAGGGGCCTGACAGGCCCAGAGGGGAGCCTATGCCATCAGCAGGGCAGGGAACATCGTATGTAGGTAAAGCCTGTGGGTGTATGTCAAGCGGGGAGGCCTCACAGTCTCCAAGTCCAGAAGCAGCAGCTTCAAGTGCTTGTGTGGTGGATTTTTGTAGGGCATCTGCCAGACAAAAGAGCTCTAGCTGGATGGCAGTGAGTAGGGGTTGCTGAGAGGGCAAAGGGTGGGGGCCTGCAGCATTGCTGGATGTTGTGGATGAGGAAGACATGGGCTGCAGTGGGTCACAGGCTGCAGAGAAGGGAAAAGTGCAAGTCAAAACATCCCCAAACCTCAGTTATGTAAGCATTCCTGCACTTCAAGCTCTGACAGGCAGCAGTTACACATGGTGCTTGAGCCGTTATAGGAAACTCAGGCGAACTTGGAAGTGTGGCGAGGGCTGCTATCTGATGGCTGAGTTGCTCATACTGCAGGGTATTCCGTAGCTTACTGTATACTCCAGCATTAACACGCTATGCTTGTAGAATGCTCAGTGAGTCACATTGTAAACTAAAGTGAAGCTACATAGGTGCAATGTAAGGTGCATATGGGTTAAATACTGAATAGGGAGGCCCAACACTCCCTCTCAGTCCTTTAAGTAGCCTGGTCAGCCCTTTCAGAAGTATGATCTGTCATTTAGACAGCATGGTCAGTGTACACAGTTGCTGGCTCCAATGTGGTGGGTACAAAAGCTGGGGTCAAAATGGCAGCATGTTGAGAAATAGTGAAGGTGCCAGCCTGTGGCTTCATGAGGCATCTGCCATCTAACACAGGCTACAGCCTCACTAGGCCATAGAAACAGCTGCTATGACCAGGGACGGTTTTCACACGCCAGGCTCCAGCTCTCTGACACAGCCGTGTGCAGTTGACAATGATGGGGGCAGCATGTTGCGCACCTACAGGGGTAGCCAGTGGGCATGCCTGAGGCTTTGCTCAAAGGGGTTTCAATGGGCAGAAGGGGCAAGCCCTGCCCTCTTTTCATCCCCAGCCAGCTGCTACTTTGCTGAGCTGTGCTCAGTGCTTTAGCGCCACTACCATGGCTGGCACAATGCCTGCCATACTCCCCCCATGCTCTGAGTACCTCCATGATAGCAGTAGCCCAGCCACTGCCTGCTGTTTTTACACCCCTAACTGTCAGTTCTGCCGTCTCTACCCCCAGGGGTTGGGTTGGATGGTGGATGGCAGTGGGTGGCTAGTGAGGCTGCCCAGTAAAGGGCACCAGGGCTAGAGCCACCCTGTAGGGCCCTGGTCCCACTACAAGCCCAAAAAGCCGGCCAAAGCCGCCTGTATTCTTTGAGCACCAAGCAAGCAAGTGGCTCAGGGCTTAGGACGGCTGCGAGTGACACCCTGCTGAAAGCTTTTTGCTTGGCTATGATGCTGCTTGGGCTGGCTTCCATAGCAGGCGTGCAGGGCAGTTGTGTAGTAGCAAGGCAGTGGCATAGCATGGCCCAGCCTTGTGCTAGGGGCTTGAGACGGAGGGCTGGGCGCCAGCGCAGGGCAGATGCCTTGGGCTGCTTGGCAATGGCACTACCTAGCTGCCTCACAGACCAGTAGCATGCCTGGTTGAAGGCCACTGCTGGCCTTTTTTTTCCCCTTAAAACAGCGGCATAGCGGCTGCTTGGCAGCCTTACAAGCCAGCTAGCCTGCAGGCTGGTTGAACAAGGGGCACCTACAGCAGGCGTGAGCAACCCAGCACTGCATTGCTTTCTCTTGGGAGAGAGGGGTGGGCCCCTAGCAGGCGCTTATAGCTAGACCGGCTAACAGCATCCTGTTGGGAAGGGAGGGGGGAGCCGGTAGCAAGCACTGGAGGGAGGCAGGCCGGTGGGAGATGCTGGCAGCTCAACCCCTGGCTGTATAGCAGGCTCTTTTGAAAGGGGGGCTTGCAGAAAGGGCCGGCCTTTCCACTGCCCTTGGGCAGCAGCCTCCTTTCAGGAAAGGCCCAGCCCGGCAGCTTGGCCCTGAGGCTACGCAGCAGCCCTTTAGGGCCTGTGAGGAAGTGGGGCCTTGCAGCGAGTACCGGCGGTTCGATCCTCAGCTGCAAAGCACCCTGGGGAACAGGGCCCTTTTGGAGACACAGCCTAGCAGCAAGTTCTGGTGGTTCAACCCTCAGCTGCTAGGGCACAAGCACCCGAAGGAAAAGCATGCATGGGGGCCTTAGGAGGGCTATGCAGGCTGGCATCTGTCGCATCATGGTGAGTTCTGGGTGAGAGGGGGGGGCCTGTGTAGTGGGCGTTGGTGCAACAGCTGAGCTTGGCAGCTTACACAGCACCACTACCGGGGCTTGGCTCACAGGCACCCATAGGCTGTAACGTTATGCCCTGTACAGCAAGAGGGAGGGAGAGGTTCTAAGCTTATATAACACAACAAGTGGTCTGTACTGCTAAGACACGGTGCCCTTTGGCACATGTTGTATTTTGTCTATCTGTAAGACTGTATGTAGGTCTGAAAGGTACCATATACCCTGTACAGCAAGAAAACCGAGGCAAAAAAAGCTACAGTTTTGAGCGCTGGTTGTTCTCTCTTTGGACTAGTGTAAGACCACTCTGAAGCCTCCTTTGTTTGCTTGGCCCATCCAATCGCCGCATTCGAACGGCTGGTGTCAGAGTCCTCAAGCGATAACGTTATGCAGCTGCTTTGCAGGTGAGCCTCTGCTTCAAAAGTGAGTGGTCAGAGCTGGCCTGTTTGCTTTCCTAAGCACCTAGTGCTGTGAGGGCTTGGGCCTATGCCCGATAGGCCCGGGCCTGTATTACATAATGCTGTGAGCACCCCCAAGCTGCGGCTTACTGCATGTATGGTAACACTGCGAGTCGCATGCATCCACCACAGTGACGACGATGATGGGGGCGAAGACATGCAACGGCACACCCACGACCACCACAACGACAACAAAGGCGCTGTGGCAGTGTGTCCACCACACCAGCAACAATGATGTGGACAGGGGCACACAATGGTGCGCCCACCACCA
>JBBPTJ010000516.1:0-12988 GCA_038094035.1 Pulveroboletus aff. ridleyi
CGACGGCGTTCCCGCCCTTGCGATGCTTCGTCAACAGACTGGCCAGGAAACGTGCGTAGAGATGCGGGGTGTGCCGTTCGTCAATCGCCACCTCTTGCAGCGTCGTGATCAGTCGACTGATCGAGTTGAACATCTCATCTTCCATTTCTCTCGTGAGAATATGGACGAATTCGGGTCGGAGGAGCTGGTCGTGTGCCAAGAATTCAGACGCAGAGCATGATTGAGTAAAACAGGACATTACCTTAGGCATAAATGCAGAAGCAAAAGAAGCAAACGAGGCAAAGACAAAGTGGCCTAGCGCATTGCATTGAGCTACAAACGACTACAGGGAAGCTCACCATCAGGGGACGAACGCATGAGACCACTCAGTGCGAGCACCATGTTCACATCGTCGTCGTTCCCAAACCCGTTCATCGAACACGACGGTAGGTTCTCTTGGTGTGTCACCCGAATGACGGATGCACGAACGGTATCGGGATTCCGGGGATTTATCCCAATTACGGGGTGTTCCAGGCGCCGGAAGTACAGCTTTCCTTTTTTTGTGCGGCTTTGGTTTATGTAGCGCTTTTTTACCGATCGAGTCACAATGGAGTTTGCAAAATGTATCACCAGCTGGAAATTCACAAGGTCTGATCACACGAGTAGCTGAGCATCTATTGGTCTCTAACATAGGTCTTTCATATCTACTGCTATGGAGTCCATAGTGCTCGGGCCATGTCTCAGGGTCCCGGCCCCTAGGTGGAGCTAGCGACCGTGATTTAAAGTCATCCGTCATGCTACACTTGTAAGGGGTCATATATCATAAGCTGAAAAGAGTTTCCGACATGGGCTTAAGGGGCTCTATTGTATTGGGATCTAGCCATTAGGACCAAATAGATACATACAACCCACATCCGGCAGAGTATGCCGACTGAGTCAACCCGATCGTTAATGAGTAATCTCAGAGGTAGCACAGTATAATAGAGGGACTGTCCAAGAGGAGTCCCTAGCTCGAATTTCTCAGTTACACCCCCATCTTCTGCTGGAGCCCAACTGCTATCACCCTTGTACTTTATTCTCACAGGCTCACCATGACCACCACTGTCCACATCTACCTACCCACTCAATTTGAATGTGCCATGCCTGCCACCAGATTTGTTCGCACTCTGTCCATTCCACTCGAGGATATCAAAAGACTCGCCATTCGCCCACTCAAATGGCTCCGTTTTGCTACATTTACTGTCTGTGGTGCCAAGGGTGACTTGTCTGCCACTCCAGGAGGGGAGAGGGCTGATTATGACAATGTCACCTTCGACAACCTTGCAGACAAATATTTTTATAAGCCTGACAGTGAGCTCATGCTTCTTACTCAATCAGTATCTTTTGATGATGGTTTGAGATAGGCATGTACCACCTTGTTGACTTCAAGGTGTTTAATGGGACAATCACATCGAGTCAAGCTACTACACGGTGCTCCAAATTCCATGAGGATGTTTGCATGCGCGATAAGGGCTGTGTTATCACAGAACTTGAACATCAATATTGTGAGGCAGTGCATATCATACCCTGTAGCAGGGGCGACAACGTATGTTCATCTGATCTCGGCTGGCCATGGGCAACACTCACCTTTTCCTTAGTACATCACTCATGTTGTTAACGATCGCTCCAGTTTATACGAGCAATTGTCATTCGGGTCTCTTGGAGGTAACATTGACATCAACTCCATTCAAAACGGAATGGTTCTGACCAAAGATCTACATGCATATTTTGGCAATGCCATGGTTGCATTCCTAAAGGTATGCCCAGAATTGGATACCTATTCATGTCTAATGTGCACTGTGTTCAGACTCCTAACTTTGCAATGGAGTCTACTGATGTTCCGTGGATCGAGGATGGCCCTATTCCACATGCCCGGACAACGTTGCAGCATTTGAAACCAATTGTGGGACGATGTCGTGTTCCGCAATTGGATGTTCAAGCCAATTGGTCTGATGAATCAGCACCACCCAGCATCCTGCTTGACTTCATGTATGGAGCTGCTGTTGCCAGGCGCTGGAAGTGCAACGACCTGCATGATATGCCAGTTAGGATGGCATAAAAATGAGTTCAGCCATATTCCGAAATATTCAAATCATTGCACCTCCAAAGACGAAGACAAATCCAGAACTCCTGCAGGTTGAACAAGGTCCATCAAGTGATGATTCTGAATGGTTCCCTGGGAAGAGTGGCATTTGGCTATCCTATTTATACAGAATACATTAAGGTGACAATTTAGGTTGTCGGTCCAAGGGAAAATACATTTGTGCACAGCCTGCTGGTGTGAGTAGCTGTCAGGTAGCCTCGGTGATGTCAGAGCGTCATGGTACAATGCCCACTAAAACTGGTAGCCTGCCCAATTCGATGGGGTCGCCCTGTTTGCACAGTTTGTAGGCCGGATGGTCGGGCATCGTGAGCCAAAAATTGACTTTGTCCAGCCACTGGATGATCATGATGGGTTTGTCGAATGCCTGCAAGGTGATGGTCCCTGCTGTTTCAGAAATTAGTCATAGGAGATGTGTGCTCATCCGCGGAATGCGGGGGGGTGGGGGTCGGTCAGTAGCTTGGGAACTATGATTCCACAGCCAAGGACTAAACCAAAGGTAAGCAGGGGCCATGGTCTGTGGGCGACAGGCCAAATACGTCAGGTGAGGTCCCATGACCGATCGAGATGCCATGGTTTTCTGAGATATTCATGGACAAGACATGACCTGTCTGCTTGATGACAGGTTGAATTTGCCTGTGAGTCAGTGTCCCAGAAAGAGATCGACGAGTGTGCAGATGGTGCCATTGCATGCTAGGGCAATGCACCCGTCGTGTCAAACTCAAGTTTGGACCCGACGACTTACCGAAGCCTAATGCAGGTCGGCGGTACGAGTTCAAGTCACTGGAGGTCATGATCAATCGTGTCTCCATGTACAGGTTATCGTGGCAGTCGAGTGAGCACCTAGTATCATTCGGTACTCTCCAGAGTCCTAACAAAGACTTATGATGACTTGAAGTGGGCAAGCAGGTATGTGCATGGCAGGACACCTGAGTGGCACCATTTGCCCACCCGGTGGTACAGTTCACAAAGTCCCATACTGTGCACTGATCTCAGTGAATTTACTATGAGAAACACCAACTACGTCACCTTCAAAACTGGTATTGGTACATCCAGCCCTCGTAAACCAAAAGCGGAGCAGAATAACATGCTTACCGTGACTCAAAAAGAAAGCAAGCAAGTCCATACAGCGTAAACATCAGGACACGTTTTTCATAGACTTGCAATCCCCATGTCCATACTAATCGGGGCGAGGTGATGACCTAGAGTGTCGATGAGGGACGTATCAACCAATCCAACAAGCATTTCATAAGAGCGAAACGACCGCCTTCTCTCGACTCCTGTTTCTTCAAAGGGGAATAAGCCATTGGAAGAGCTTGTTACTTTTACAAGGACACGAAACAGATACCTATTCTACGACACTGTTGTTGCCATCCTTGGCAGCACGGATGGCATCGTTCTTCCTCCTCACGTTTTCTCCCCTCACATACTCCCGGATGTCCTTTGGTACGGCTGATACACCATTGTACGTGCTTGGAACAGGCTCGCCGAACCCCTCAAATACCTAAAAAGCGACACATGAGTACAAGCAAGAGTGAAATACCCAAGACACACCAGCACCACACCTGTCCAGACCCTCCCGACAAGTTCGTCATTCTGTATGTCCGACCGCTCGTCATGCGGCCCCTCTGCTCTTACCTTGGCACTTGCACTTATGATGCGCACTTTGAGGATCCGTGTACTTTGCATCTCTGCGTTTGTAGGTGGATTGCGGGAATTCTCCCACCAATTGGGCAGGATGCCGTTAGTGAGGAGAGTCATCGCCCAGAGTCTCTCATTGACATCTTGGACAATGGTAGCGATGCCTTGAAGGACAGCCGAGCGATAGTTGTAGCTGTGCGAGAATGGACTTAGAGCGAGCACAAGGCCGTCGACATGCGTTGCTGCTATGCATACAGGCAGCCCGTCCAATTCGCCTGTATCTGAGGCAGAGGTTGTGTTTGAAATTTTCATGAGACGGCTGGATACGTGACCTAGAGTGAGTTCAGGACGTGAAGGATATTGGAATGCGCAGAGAGATGCACCGTGTAGATAGCATGCGGGCATGTCATCTCCGCCTTCATGATAGATACCCATCTTCCCGATCATGGGTAGTATGATTGGCATGCGGGCATTGAGATCATCATAGGTGTCAGTCAGAGAAGGTGGAAGGAAGGAGACATGCACGACGGATGTCCCATTGACGATACCATGGATGGTCTCATGGTCGTATGCCGCTGTTATCAAAGAATGTGTCCACTAGTCATATAGTTGGAAGGAGTTCACTGTGGAGGTCCTCACCTCGTTTATTTAACCTATTCATGGTGTTCCTCTGTTCTTTTGGATAGCTATCCATGATGAAACGCTAATAGATGCTTGATGAAACACCGTAGACGGAAATTGGCGCCGACACCTGACGAAATAATGGGCCAGTCCATGGGAAATGCGAGTGGATGGATGACTCGAGTGATCCGGCAATTGGGTGAACACCCGACTCCAACTGAAAACGGCCATTCAATTCAGCACACGGTCTACATCGACTGTCTAACATTCAAGAGAGATACTGACCCCCATCAATCAAACCCACTGATGACATTTTCATGAGGATGTGCATGGCAATCACGAAGGTGAAGCGATGACTACTCCCAAGTTTGTCCAGGTCAAGTAGAACTGCCCCGTTGCTGCACCAATAATTAGAGAGCGTCGGATTGGTGAAAAGGTTACAGGTACTTGTAACTTTAGCCTCACCCGACCATCTAGTGTCCTTCCTGGAAGCACAGCTTGCCAACTCTATGCTCTCCAACCCGCGTGATACGCTCATCTTGCCTGCCAACGAATACTACCCTCCACGAACAGTTTTCATATAATTGACTCGCAAGTTCCTATACACCCTGCAGACCCTCCATCAGCGACTTGCGATCTGCACTCAGGGTTACCTGGAATATAGCAATCTCTTCCCCGAGCACAAGCACACTATCAATCCCAGGGAAATGGGTGTGGGGAGTAGGCCAGTAGTATGGAGGTACCTCACGTTTTAGCGCCTCCCAGGTAGCGAGAGTGAGTCCAGTCGTCCAAGCTAGTAAGGTAAGAAGCTGTGCTTTACCTTCTTGTGCAACTCATTGGCATGGTGTTTGCCTTCCTTCAGTAACAAACTTTGAACAAGAAATAGCGGTTGAACAAGTCTGTGTGACTTGACAAAGAGCCCCGTAGAATTGAAAGTTGATGGTACGGTTCTAGCTCCTGTGACCTTTTCCTTAGCAACCCGCATAGGGCCCTGCCAGATGAAATAGACAGGTGATGTGCCTGGCGGGTCGAGTCTCTCCTCGTATTGACTGAGACTTTCTTAGTAAAAATTTTCGACACCCCCACAGGCTGCTTGCTCAGCTCCTCGATCATTTCAATGTGCTGCGCCCACCCACGGTCAATCTTTGCTGCACCCATCCTGTCGGGAGCTCATCTGGAATCCGATTAAGCATATGTATCTATTTGTATGCCAGGTAACACCTTGCAGGCCAGGCTTGACAGTGCAATTGCAGCAAGGAGAAATTATCGCTGTTCAGCAAGATTATCCTCGGATACTGCACGCAGGAGGGGAACACCAAGTGATGATGCCGTGGTGTGTCGTGACTTTTGAGAGGCTTCATGCCCCAATATCCGCAACCCTGGCCTTTGCATTCCAGGACAATGTGCCTTGGGATCTATGTTCAATGTCAGAAATAACAGAGCGCTGCAGGCGCAGGGAGCCTAGTAGGAACTCCTCCAGGACAGTTAGTACTGGGTTTCGCCTGCACCACTTTCTTACCGAGTTCATTGCTGTGTGGCATAAATTAGTCGCATCACCCTGTTGCCATAGGTCTTTTCAACGAGTTTCGCTCGCAAAAGGCTAGACAGGTCAGACATAGTCCTAAAGAAAAGCCAACCAGAGCTGATGCATTTTACAAACTGAGTCAGACCAGCATTTGATTAAGAATTGAGAGGCAGGTTACTTTCTTTCTTTCCAGCTTAGTTTTCAAATCACTTAGCATCCAGACATACATAGGACTTAAAGCACTCCATTGTACATTGTGTGAATGAAAAAACCACAGATTCTACAAGTCATGGACCTTGACCTATGCTATGAGATAGAGTTAGTATATGAAAAGCCTTTTCACTTTATTACCTACATAAAAGATGCTGTGATATAACATCCATGATAAGCTTTGCTTTTTGTTCCATTTCATAGGTAGTAGAATATGTAGAAAAGAGCTTATGCACATCTTTGGATATTTTAGAAGATGCTCCAGTTTCTACATATTTTTTTGTGGCCAAAGCAAAGGGATTTTCAGACCTGTTTTGAAAAAGAGTGAAGGAATATTGAAAAAGTAGGATGAAACCTATTAGGAAAAATATAAGTTTTATTAAAATTCAAAATCAATCAATTTACCAATCCCCTGGTTGAGAATATCTTTCTGTGGGCTAGTTGTCTTTCTAGCCTGGAATAAATGATAAATTAATATATACTTTGATATTTTAATGAATAAACATACTATAAGAGTTGTATCTATTGTTTGAGAGGAGTCCTAAAATATATATGATTGTGTTTTAGTAATATATAACACAAGTTAATAGTAGATTTACTTGGAAGAACTGGAGCTCAGAAACAATCTGAATAATATTAGATGTTGCATATAGAGCTCAAAGATAAAAACCAACTGTCTGTTGAAAATATACTGTATAAGAAAGATAATGAATATTATGCATGTATCTCACCTTCTGAATATCATTAAAGGATATATTTAAATGAATAATAAATGATTTGAATAACAAAGCAAACTTACATCCTATATATATATATATCAATTTATCAATGCACAGTTTTTGAATAAAGATTGGAGTAGCTTAGCACCTACCAGCTAAATGTTTCATATCAGAAATAGTATCACAATGGCAGAGTTTATAATAGTATAGCACAAATAATCAGCAGAATATATATGTATAAATCATAAATCAAATAACTTACATGCTATTATGGGTAAAGAGTTTAATAGAACCATAGACAGATTAGTATATTGTACTGTTATTGTATATCATATGAATCACCTCCTAAAAAGATGTCAGTAATAATAGATGTGATATTTGATAACATTACATACTAGCTATTAGTAGAAGGCAGTAAAAGAAATGAGTTCATATATGTATCTATAAGCAATGGATATTATCTTATAAATATATAAGTACTCACAAACTTTGGAATATAGTGATGATATTGGCAAAATCAAAAATTAACATTGATAGTATTCAGATGACCAACAAATTATACAGCTTACTTGCTATCAAGTAGAAAAGATGCTTATTAGCAAAGTTGCATTGTTAAATTGATATAAGATTACTTACTTGCTAACAATGGAAGAATAACAAGAAAGATGGTGATAATCAGGGTTGTTATTTCAAATCCATATCAGACCACTTACTTTCTGTCAATGCAAGAATGGAAAAGGGGGCAATAATAAATATAAATGTGATTTTAAATCAATTTCAGATTACTTACTTGCTATTAATAGAAGAATCACAAAAAAAGCAACATTAAGCAAAATTGTCATTCAGATCTATATAAGACTACTCACTTGCTATTAATAGAAAAATTGCAGAAGAAATAGTGAGAAGCAGCTATGTTATTTCAAGTTCACATATGACCACTTACTTGCTATCAATGAAAGAATGGTAGAAAAGATGATAATAAGCAAAATAATCATTTCAAGTTCATGCCAGATCACTCACTTCCTATAAATATATAAATAGCAATCAATAAGGTTATTGTTTCAAGTTCTCATTAATCACATACCCACTATCAATGAAAGGTTAGCAAGGGAGATAGTGATAAGCAAAATTATGGTTATCATATTAAATTCATGTCAGATCACTTACTTGCTATTAATAGGATAACAGTGAAGAGAATTGTGATAAGTGGCATTGTGATTTCAATTTCATATCAGATCACTTACCTCCTATTAATGAGAGAATAGCAGAAAATGATGATAAGTAAAATTGTCATTTTAAGCTCATATAAGATCACTTACAAGCTATTAATACAAGAATAGTAGAAAGGATAATCAGCAAAACTGTTATTTCAAATCTACTTACTTGCTATTCAATAAGAGATCAGTAGAGGAGATGGTAATCAGTGAAACTGTTATCTCAAATTCATATTAGAATATTTACTTGCTATAAATAAAGAAATAATGATAATAAGCAGAATTATCATTTTAAGTGCATATCAGATCACTGACTTGCTATCAATTGAGAAGTGGCAAAAGGAATGGAAATCAGTAGTATTTTCATTTCAAATTTACATCAGAATACTTACAAGCTATCAATCAAAGTTAATGATAGTAAGCAAAAATGTTATGTCAAATATATATCATATCACATACTTTCTATGGGTTAGAAAATGGTAAGTAAGGAGTGTTATCTCACTTCACATCAGACTACTTACATGCTATCAGTGGAAAAAATAGCAATAAGCAGAATTATTTTTTAAAATTCATAACTTACTTCCTATCAATAGAAAAATAGCAGAAAGTATTATGATAAGTAGAATTGTTTGTTTAAGCCTATGAGACCACTTACTTCCTATTAAAGAATGATCATCAAAAGAGATAGTAATAAGTGTGATTTTCATCCCAAGTCTCTACTGGATCACTTACTTTCTATCAAAGGAAAAATAGTAACAAAGGCAGTGATAATTAGAATTGTTATTGCAAGTCTATATAAGATGACTTACTTGCTATCAATCAAAAATAGCAATAATAATAGTATAAGTAGGTTATAATTTCAAATTCATATCACATCACTTACTCGCTATTAATGGATAGATAGTAAAAAAGATAGTAGTGAGCATGATTTCCATATCCAATCTATATCAGCCCACTAACAAGCTATTAGTAAGAAGAATAATGGAAAAGATAGTGATTAGCATAATTATCACTTTATATTCATATTAGGCTACTTACTTCCTATCAATTGGATATTAACAGAAAGGATATTAATCAGCAGGATTATTATTCTGAGTTTATATCAAACCATTTACTTGCTGTAAATAAATAAATAGCAGAGAAAATGGTGATAAATATGGTTGTTATTTGAGTTTATGTCACATTACTTACAAGCTATCAATGGAAAGGATGGTAATTAACAAAGTTGCCACTTCAAATTCATATAAGACCACTTACTTGCTATTATTGAAATAGGATCAAGAGTGAAGGTGATCACCAGGACTTTCATTAGGAATTACTAACTTGCTATTAATAGGAAAATAGCAGAAGAAATTGTGATTAGTATAATAGCCATTTCAAATTTATATACATAAGATCACTTACTCTCTATATGGGAGAAATAGTGGTCAGAAACATTTTAATTTCAAGTTGATATCAGATTGCTTACTTCCTATTAATGTGAGATTATCAGAAAAGATAATAATAAATAGAATTCCATATCAGGTCACTAACATTCTATTATGGGAAAATAGTAGAAAGGATAATTATGAATGAAGCTATCATTTCGAATCTATACCAGATGACTTACTTCCTATCAATAAAAGAATGGTAGCAGTGATAGTAGTGAGCAGAATTATTATATTAAGTTCATATAAGATCACTTACAAGCTATTAATGGAAGAATGGTAAATAAATGGGATTTTCATTTGCATCAGACCACCTACTCGCTATTAATAGAAGATTAGCAAAATGTATGGTAACAAGTAAGATTGTCATATGTAACTTACTTCCTATTAATTGAAAAATAGTCAAAGAGACAGTGATAAGCAGGATTATTATTTGAAATCTACATTAGGTCACTCACAAGCTATAAATAAGAGAACAGAAGTGATAATAATTAAGAGTTGTCATTTCAGCTATATATCATATCACTTACAAGCTATTAATAGAAAAGTAGCAGAAGAGATAAGTAGGATCTTTATTTTAAGCCCATCTTAGACTACTTACTTCCTATGAATAAAAGAATAGCACAAGGATTGCAATCAGTTACATTGTCATTTCAAATTCATATAAAATCACTTACTTCCTGCTGATAGAAAAATAGCAAAAGGATGATGTAAAATATAAATATTTATGAAGTTAATAGCAAGTTACTTACATGCTATTAATAGACCAACAAGTGTGTTGATGATGAGCAAGAATATCATTTCAAATATATATCAAACCACTTGCTTCCTATCAATGGAAAAATAGCAGAAGAAATGATAATGAGTAGAATTTTTGTTTCAAGTTTATGTTAGATCACTTACTTCCTATAAATTAGAAAATAGAGGGGAAAATCTTAATGAGCAGAATTGTTATTTTAAGTTTATATTAGATTGCCTACTTCCTATATTGGAAAAATAGCAGAGAAATGTTGATAAATAAATATTTCATTCTAAATTTATATTTAATAACTTACTTCCTATTAATAGAAAAATAACAGCAGAGATTAATGTATTTGATTGTGATTCCAAATTCACATAAGATGACTTACCTCCTATAAGCAGAAAAGTAATAGAGGTAATAATGAGCAAAACTATCATTTCAAATCCATATTAGAACACTTACAAGCTATTAGTATAAGAGCAGTAGAAGGTAATCATCAGAATTGTCAAGTCAAGATTAAATCACTCACATCCTATTAATGGGAGAGTAGTGAAATAAATGAATAGTGATTGGTAAGATTATTATTTCAAATCAATATAAAATCACTCACAAGCTATATGTAGGAGACCAGCAAGAAAAGTGATGATAATCAGCATTGTTACATATTTAATACTTATATTAACCACTTACTTGCTATCAATTGAAGAAAAGCAGAAGAGATTGTGATAAGAAGAACTTTCATGTCTATATCAAACAACTTACATGCTATCAAAGAAAAAATAACAGAAGAAATGGTGATAAGCAGAATTGTTATTCCAAGTTCACAATCACATACATCCTATCAATGGGACAATAGCAGAAAAGAGGTAATGAGTAGGATTATCATTTTAAGTCCACACAAGATCACTTACCTGCTATCAATAGGAGAAATGATAATAAGCACAATCTTCATTACTAATCTATATCACATCACTTACTTGCTATTAATAGAAGAATAGTAAAAAAATTATGATAAGCATGGTTTTTATTTCAAATCCATATTACATCACTTACTTGCTATCAATGGGAAAATAGCAAGAGAGATGATAATGAGCAGAATTGTCATTGTGTATTCACATTAAATCACTTGCCTCCTATCAATTAAAAAATAGGAAAAGCAAAGATGATTATTATCTCAAATTTTTATAAAATCACTGACCTGCTATTGATAAGAGAACACCAGAATGAATGATAATTAGCAGCATTGGGATTTCAAATCCATATAAAACACCTACTTGCTATCAGTATAAAAATGGCAGAAGAATGGTGATAAGCAAGATTGCCATTTTAAATTTATATCAAATCACTTACTTGCTATCAATAGAGAAGTGACAGAAGAGAATAATGATTAGCAGCATTGTAATTTCAAGTCAATATCAGATCACTTACATCCTATTAGTGGGATTATAGTAAATTAGCAGCACTGTCAATTGAAATTTATATAGGACCACTTACAAGCTATCAATAGGAAAACAGCAAATAGAATAGTATTGAGCACAATACTCATTTCAAATCCATACTAGGTCACTTACAAGCTATGCATAGAAAAATAGCAACAGAATGGTGATATATAATTAGAATATTCCAGATCCATATTGATCCACTTACAAGCTATTAGGAGAACAATAAAAAATGGGATAGTAATGAGTAGAATGATCATTTCAAATTCACCTCAGATCACTTACTTGCTATGATGAAATAATAGCAAAAGGAATGATAATGAGCAAGTTTGCTATTTCAAGTCTATGTCAGATTGCTTACATACTATTAGTATCAAAGCATAATAATCAGTAATGGCCCTTATATTTTATTGAAATACTTACAAACTAATAATGGAACATGTGATAGATCTATGATCAACTTCTCTTTTTCAGAAGGTATACTTTATCACTCACAAACTAAATTTGAGTTATGTGATGAACGTATATGCAATTTATAATCATATCCTACTTACTTTCTTTATATTTCATTATTGTTGCAGGAAAACAAATGAAATCCTTAACATTTAGTTCTTTGACATAATCATCACACTTACTCCCTAGGATGGTGCATACAAATATGCAAATTTCTATAAGCTGAATTCTCTTGCCATATTTTAAAGCACTTACTGCCTGAAATGAAGATAACACAAGATATCATTAACAATTATGTCAATTTTTATGCTTTTCATGACTTACTCCCTTTAGATTTAAATGCCCAGATAAACATCCATTAACCACACACTTCCTAGCTATGGATCATTTCACTCACTTGCTAATGACAAAAGTGCATGAGACTAGGATGAATTCTCTTCTTTTGATATATCACTTACACTCTATTCATTCCATGATCACATTTGTTAATTAGCTTTTAATCCAAATATATCACATACTTTCTTTATAAATAGAATCAAACAAATTAGCCAAAAATCCCTTTGCTTTTATATGGAGATAAATTACCTAGCAATCCATCAGTATTATTTAACCATTTTTACTGTAACTATTGCTTGATTCATACCTGTGTGTGTGGAAACCAACTTGCCAATCCTTCAACCAGATCATGATTTGCACTGGCACTCTTCCCAGACTCAACAAAGGGAACCAACACACTGCATGACATTAATAGACACATTTTGTACATCTAACCATTGTTTCACTCACTGTCTGACTGCATACTCAACACATAGCCAAATGTTCTTTTCTTGTGCTGTGATCAACAGCCTTTGCAGTGATGCATCATTCAATACAGCTGC
>JBBPTJ010000517.1:0-12958 GCA_038094035.1 Pulveroboletus aff. ridleyi
CGGCTTCCGTCCCACCGTGTGATACCAAGACGTGTCATGAAATGCCGAATAACTGCAGACAGACATGCTACCGTGGGGCCATGGGTGCGTATTTTTGCGTCTTGACCGCGCGGTCTCGAGTGTCAACCTTGGGATTCTAGGTCCTTTGGAATATATTTAGCCCAATTGACCTCAACGTGAGAAAACAGAATGCTTCTATGCGTTGTCGTCCAACACGTCAGCCGATCAACTATGACACGGACAGCTCGGACCCTCGACGTGACGACTACGACTTTCTGCTGGCGCTTTCGTCCTATCCCGCAAAGAACCCACAGCCGGATGATCTCGACTCTACACTAGTTACGATGAGTGCCGCGCGTGGTCTGACGCTTTGGGGATCTGAACCTGCCGTAAACGGTGCAGCGCGATCTGCCACCCCTGAAGGATACATGAGCGCGGCGTCGGCTCAAGTTGTGGATGTTGCGGTGCCAGATTCTGTGACAGAAGGAACAAGGGAAGACAAGTCAGACCCAAGGTGGGGTGGTGTGCCCGATCTGCCATCGTTGGCGATGGGTGAGAAGGACGCTGGTCATCCTTAGCTAGGCCACTATTCCTACTGTAAACTAGAACAACATTTTTTTTTTTTTTTTGGTTTTTCCGGTCTGCAGACGTGGCGGGAAGACTGAATTTGATGCTTTCCCGAAATGGCAATGTGTGACAAGGCCATCGCTTAAGATAGCCACCGCATACATTCAGTGGGCCCGTCCTCTTCCTCGTCAAGTACTGCAACGTCCACTGCCAGCGCAATGCCTGGCTCGTCTGGTGAACATAGCAAGCGTTCGATAACCCACGATGACTTTTCAGTTTCACCATGCTACATCTCTTCTCGCTCCGCCGACGTTGTCCTCTCCGACGTGCGTCCGACAAAGCTCTCGACCGACGCTCTCAATTGTATCAACGCGTTTCTTGACGAACTATTGCATACTATCCTCAGTGCTGCCCGCTCACTGACAACCACACAGCTCAGAGCTGGCCTCCACAAGGTGCTGCCCACCACCTTGGGCAAGGAGGCCGTGTTGGAGGCAGAGTTGGAGCTTAGGGCATATTGGGAGCGCACAGGCGGCATACCAGGATCAGGCTCACCCCTAGTAGCTGTCGAGGATAGTGCATTCAACCTCCAATGGACATTCGAGGTAGGTGTGCTTTCCCTTTTATGTCTATTCCCCTCAGTTATTTCGAGCTCGTCTAACACAACCGTCGTAGCTGCTTCGTCTCAAGTGCGAAGCGTACTCGACCCTGAGTGATACTGACGAGAACTCGGATGCTGAAACTCGCTTGTTTCAGCGCATGAGCGTGGAGGGCGTCCCCCCGCCCAAGCAGTCTCTTCTTGCCCCGGCCTCTTTGTATTTAACCGCAATCATCGAGTGAGTATAACCAGTTGGAGACTAGACTGGATCATCCATTTTTGCTGACGCGGTGTCACGCCCATGTCATGGAGGTCGATCTGCGAGTGAGTGGGGCACTCCTCATGTTATACGTGGTGCCTCATATTTTTCATAGACACATCGTTTCGAACGTTGGTCGGGTCGCTGCTCGGGACAGTAGTCGAGCGATTGCAAATGGGCAGGATTTGTTCATCGCCCTGTGTGAGGATAGCTCCATTTACGGACTTTTTAAAAATATGACGGGTGAGGGCACCGGGCATCCTCGGATTTGTTGATCATTTTTGGACTGACGTTTTTATTTTTTCATTCCTCAAGTTTACGGCCAAATCGAGGCCCTCTCGAAACTGCCAAGACCAAGGCGGAGTATGTCACTCGCACAAGAAAATGATGCCACCCCCTTACCCGTCGCTGGCACATTCCGCCGCAGTGGTTCCATTCACCAATCCCATCCTCGCCTGTCGTCCGACTCCGTCAACAATGTGCCTACTTCAACTACACTTTCTTCTAGACCCTCCTTCGATAAGTCACGAGCTGTCAAAATGTTATATAACAAAGTTTCTCAGGATTTCATCAATGGAAGCGATCCCGGACATCGAAAATTGGATTCCTTTGCGAGTGCCAACACAAAACAATCCGTAGCGAGCAAGGGTGACAGGTCTCCTATATCGCCCACTTTTAGTGTATGTCAATTGTCCTTCCATTCCTTCTTGCCCCTCTTTCCTCATTCCTTCTCTCCCAAGGAGGATACGCGTTCCCAAGAGTTTGACGACATGATGAGGTCAGGGTCGACCATGAAGGTTTCATTGACTCCAGACAGACTGCGCAGCATGGAGGTACGTACTCCATCCACCTCGCTATTGTGCTTTCAAGTTAATGACACCGGCATCAGGTGTTGAACAAGGAGAAGATGCGCTCGAATGGTCGGCAAAAGGCGCCTCTAAAGACTGAAAAGTCTAATGGCATTGACACGCCCCCGTCCCATTTTCCCCCAGAGCAAGCCAAGCGCACGAACGGTCCGACTTCAACTGTCCGTCGGGTAGGCTCTGTCGTGGGCAACGAAGACGATCGTATGACAAAACCACCGCCGACCTCACGGCCTCGACAACTGAGCGCAGCAACTGCTTCAGGCTATACTACCACTACCTTCTCTCGTGTCCGGGCGTCTTCAACGACAACAGACTCCCCCACAGCATTGTCAGACATGTTTTTGAACAAGTATACAGTATCGGAGTCCAACTCCGCCCTCTCTGATCAACGCCCTGCCCCTCCTATACCCAGGAGAAAGTCGCGCCCGCAGGAATTGAACCTCGATGCTTCTCGGTCGCCACGCAGCCAAGACTCACTCAATCTAGATGATATCTTGACAGGTTCGGATGATGACGGTATGGCAGAGTTGACGGCCCTCGTATCTCCTGAACATGATCGGCAACGGGGGTTATCAGCCAACACCAGGGAGTTGATTGCTTTCCTCGCTGAGGGCCCCCCAGAGTTAACTCCAAGCGAAAAATTACTTCCTCCGCTAGCTACGACGCCCAAAAAATCCGGTCGACTGCAGAAGATGATATCCAGAATTACCTTGGCTAGCGATACTGTTAAGCCCCCGCGCAAAATGACTGTTGGGTCTGGGGATGCTTCAAGCAAGTCTATGACGAACCTTTCTCCCCTCGCGAATCGGCCTGTACCGCCTCGTTATCCCACCTCCAGTTCACCTTCTGCAGCCTCTTCAGAACCTGGTTCTGCCAACCAAGCAGGAACATATCCCCGCCAGCGAGCCCAATCCTACGCCCAAAAGCCACTTCCAGTCTGGGATGGCAAGTCGATAGAAGGAGGATCATCGCATGCCAACCCTTCTCTCTCCCATGGAATTTCTGAAGCTCCTCTGGCGAGTACTGTTTCAGTGATACCTCAGGAGGCCTTGGAGCCTGATATCTCCCAACCCATTCAATCTATCAAACCCCCGCCTTCACCAACCTTACCTTCGATTCCGTCTACCCCCGTAACTGCATCCGTACCCATCGATGCAGACACAAATCTAGCACCCGTAGTACAACGCCCGCCTTCGCCTCCAGTGGTACCTCAGTGCACATCCTCCAGGTCCGCCTCTCCTGTGTATCAGCAAGTCGCACCGCTACCTACTTCATGGACACCTTCGCCAGCACTATCTGTACTTGAACATGCTCGCGAGATGCGGACGATGCTTGAGCATGCCACAAGTGCTGCCGAATGCCGCATCCTCGTAGATATGTTCTTGGCCCGTAGCACGCTCGTTGGACACCTGGCTGACTCACGGGCCCTCACTACTCCGCTACCTTCACAAGATTCTGGTACCAATGAGTTGGAAAGGGCGATTGTTGAAATGTTTCTGGGAGATGGTGAACCTGATGTTCAGTATAAACGATCACTTAATTGCTGCAACGCAAGGCCAACTGAAGTCTCGCTTAACGCTACGGAAGTTGCTATGTCCATTTCGTCAACCAATAGACCAGCAAAGTCTAGGGAATGTTGTTGAGATACCATGTTTTTTTTTCAACATGTCCTCCGGATCTGGATTCTCCTGATGATCTTGTCTCTTACTATATACAGTTGTCGAATCATACCACAGCTTGCGCCTATCCATTATTCTGTTCAGTTTACTATCCTGTTCGTATTATTTCATTACTGTCATGTATCGGTTTCTAATTAGCAGATGACTCGATGATGGTCTTGTCACAGCCGTGTCAAAATTTCGAGATAAGTGACATCGGCATCGGTGATTGTGGTTAGCGTACTTCTAGCGCGACCGCAATACCCATGGCTGCCAACTCGGCACACAGATAACGAAATACATACGGGATCGCTACCACGTCCATATCGCCACCTTTTCTAGGGGAACCAAGCACATGGGCAGTAGGTATGGCTACCACGACCTCGGGCGCAGGTCTACTCTCCAGATTTTGACCAGCAGTCGACGCTCTTCGCGCCCACGTGGTCTCTTCATCGGCAGCACGACATACTCTACAATATTCGCCACCGGGGCCTGCCGCCTTCATAGCGCCAGTCGTCGATATCTCTCCCAGACTGATATCGTCATAGCCCAGCGAGATGACGCTACCACATGTCCGACATACCCATGTAGTAGAGTAGTCGGAACAGTTCATGAGGCGGTCTTGCAAGAGAAATGAAGTACCGTGTGCGATCAGCGCGTCACGTTCCATCTCTCCAAAACGAATACCACCTGCACGTTTGCGACCCTGTTCAGCCCATGACGCCAGTTGTCAGTTCGTGCAAGCCAGACGGAATGAACGAAACCAAGCAGAAATACAGGGAACATACCTTGACCGGCTGGCGCGTAAGAGGATCGACGGGGCCCGTCGTCCGTACTTGGAACTTGTCGAGAACCATGTGACGCAGACGTTGGTAATAGACAACACCAATATAGATGTCTGCTGCGAATTCCTCGCCAGTGATGCCAGAATACATGGGTTCATTGCCATAATAGTTGTATCCTGCTGCTAGGAGTTGCTCGCCAAAGTAATCGATTGCCCTGTCTTCTTCCGAGAACCTACGTCAAGTCAGTGTGTATTTAGGTAGAACATTGAGAAAGGTGCTCGAACTCGAACGGTGTTGCATCCTGAGCTAGGCCATGCATAGCTCCGGCCTTTCCGGCCAAACTCTCGACCAACATTCCGATTGTCATCCGACTTGGGAAAGCGTGTGGGTTGATGATCACATCAGGTTGTAGCCCGCTTTCCGTGAAAGGCATATCAATCGCCGGCCATCTTTGTGAACAGACACCCTTCTGACCGTGACGGGAGGAAAACTTGTCTCCAATCACAGGCGAACGCGTAACGCGAAGGGTGATGTGTATTTTTTGGAGTTCGGTGTCACCCGTGTCCGAACCTTTGGAAGACATCAGTCGTAGAGGAATGAATTAGATAGAATAGTTTGCGTACCAAGTAGCCGGACTTGGTCTACGATGCCCTGCTCATCGCCCTTGTACTTCACGAATCTGGTACGGCCAGTTGTGTCATCCACATACGCCACAATCGGGTCTCCTGGATCCAACTTGGTACCAACATAGGGCAACCCGTCCCTGTCTAAAAATTGCATACACGTATGTTGCCGATCACCTTCTTCCATCCTGATGTCATAACCGAGACCAAAATGAAGCGCACTGGCAGAATTGTACTTGGATCCGCCATGTATGTCTTTGAGGTCGACAATCTGTGACTTGTAAACAGTTCCGTAGGCGAAGCCGCGTTCATGAGCAGATTTATTGAGGATCATGGCATCTTCCATGTCGTAACCTGTATAGGAGATCACTGCAACGACAGCATTAGTGCCGCTGGGGAAGGCGTCCATGGCATAGCTATCGTGCAGGCGGGGTCGGACGATTGGAGTCTGACCTGTTTGGAGACGGTAAAGTTTGTTATCCGTTCGGTGTTGGAGGGCAGTAGATGGAGTCCCCATAGTTTGTTTCGCCATCTAAAGCCCGACGATCAGAATCTGCGCAAGATCCTCTAGACATCAAATACCTGGCATTGATAAATGTTACGAGGGCTCTGACACTTGTCAGTGAATGCGCGGGTTTTGATTTCTAGTGCTCAACTTACTTGGTTGAAATCGGAAAACGGCGTCAGGTTCGCGAGGATAGAGAGGAAATTGGTTGGTGCATGTTCCACGTGTGTTGTGACACCAGCCTCAATTTCATCTGGTTTTACCGCAATATTCATATATACCTGCTCAAAGGATCCGACCTGGTCGTCTTTGCCATTGACCAGGAATTTAACGGGCCTCATCATCCGCGCCTCTGAAGAAAACAAAAACAGACCAGGATATTGTCCCCCTTTTGATTCTGGGACGAAGCCAATCTCAAGGTCAAGTGGGATCGCGTGAGTCCCTTCCGTTTTCCATATCCTCAGGTTCTCTGCCAGTTTTTTTGCAATGGCTGACCTAGCCCATCCGATGACACGGCCATCTAGCTGAACACAGAGATTTTTCCGACCGTCGACAGACAACGAAAAAGGCTGGGACATGCCGCAAGCAGCGAGAAGCTCAGGGATGTGAGCTACGGCGAGAGGGGTAGTGATAACGCGACAAGTTCGAGAGAGGTGGTTCAAGAGGCCACACGGAGAACCATCAGGTGTGTGAACGGGACAAAGAAAGCCTGGCAAATATGATCATCTGCGCGCGCACAGATACGCTTAGACGCATGTGCTCACCCCATGCTTCTGGCAGAAGCTTTCGTACAGCAGTCGTTTTTAGTTCCGCAAAAAATGCACCACGATGTATGCATCTAAAATGGCTGATATAGCGTGACCAATTGAGCTTTTCTGCGACAATAGTGAAACCTGAGGCTTGTTGTAGGTCGAGACCCGAAGGAGAAATCAGGTTTCCGGTTGCAAGGAAGTTGGACATCCTGGAGCCAATGTCCCAGTTGACCTTCTGAATAGCTTTCGTGATGTACCGCTCTGCGCCAACCATGAATTTTGGACAATGAATTGTACAGAAGAACCCACTTTCCAAGAAATCGGGTGGAGGTTCAGCTCTTCGGACATCTGCGGCGATCTGACTACGAACTTGATTGAGAACCTCTTCGAGGCGCTCTCTAATGATCATGCCATACAAATATCCGGGAAGAAGTACTTCTTGGTGTTGTGGAGAATCTGGGTTGTCTGCAGAGCATGATCCAGACACTAACGCATACAGCTTGCGCAACATGTAGCTGAGCCCGAAGTTAGTAGTCACCAGCACCAGCACGAGGAGACTCACACCAGCATTCGAAATTTATCGCGAGGTTCTTCAAGATGGACCAAGACCATCTTTCGGATCAACCACACACCCAATATTCGATTATTCCAGTCCTCTGGCATTCCCAATACAACGCGAAATTTGTCACCCAAATATTCCAGACACCGATCTCCCGTATATAGATTGTACATTTTGAAGCTGCGCAGGAGCAGTTCCACGCGATCGGTCAGAAAGGTGTTTTCGTAGTCTCGCATCGTAACGTGTTCAAATATCTCTCGGTCTGAAGCGTCGATGAGCGCTTTAAGAATCAACATGATGGGGATGACGTATTCCTGTTTTCGCCAGCTAAAGCGGAGCATAGCGCTCCCGTTGGAGAGATAATGAAGGGTGTTGGTAACACTAGATTGATCAGGTCTGGCGCAACGAATCTGAACGGCATACTGGGTATAAGACGGACCACGGTTAGTAAAGGAGGGGCGGAGGAGGGATATGACATGGTTGCGACGGGGAACAACGAGGTATCGGATAAGCCGCTCGTTCCCATTGATGACGAAGTAACCACCGAATTCTTCTGGTTCTTCATGGCGCCGAACAAGTTCGGAAGATGTAAGGCCACGCAAGTTGCATCGAACCGACTATGAATTGTCAGATAGCGAATGCGCGCGGAGAACGGCGTGAGTCTTACCCGGACCATGATTGGAACAAGGCCACAATCGCGCATAACACATTGCTCAGGATCCGTACCCCCGTTTATTGTCCAGCAAACTTTGGCCTGCATACGACCTCTATAGGACGTAAGCCGCTCGCGAGCCTGGTATAGCAAACCGAGTCAGAAAACATCCTGAGATGCCAAGGGATAGCAGATGCCTCCGAAGGATAGACTCTCCGTTCTGTACTCCAAGTATCACGGTCTGGGACTCTGGGAGGCGCAATTGATACCTCTTCAATCCAAACTAACAACGTCACAAATCATAAACGAAACACTGCGTAGAGGCCGCACACTCACTGCTCAGACGATTACCCCACCCTGCTTGCCCGCTTTCCGTGCCGATTTGCCCAGTCCCATCGAATACAACGCGTTCTCCTATCTCTTTGAGGCCAACAGATAGCAGCCCTTTCCCGTTACCATCACCCTTGGGCAGCCCAGAATCATCGAAGAGAGCATTAAAGGACTCGATATGGGGCGCGACAAATTCATTAAGAATTGGGTACCCCGTCGAATTCTTTGGTGGCTTTTTGAAAACTTCTTCGCGTTCGATTGTGTTGAATGTCGGGTTTCGTTTCTGTGTCTCTGCCTCACCCGGCATCGCGACGTCCGCCCCCTGCTCGCCGTCGCAAGAGGTAGGCCAATTTTTGGTGCGAACTACATACCAAATACGCGTACCACCGGAATCTAAACATTCAAAGTCCGAACCCAAGTCACTCGCACGCAATCTTTCGGAACGCTAGGGACGACGGGCGGCCCATATTGTATCTTGTTTCACTGCAATGTTTGGGTCGAACACGGTGCAATCTTCCTGGGCCAATCCTCAGCAGAACCAACAGCAAGGCCAAGGTTCCGCTTTTGGTCAACCAAACACTTTCGGCAGCGGGGGTAAGACAAGTCATTTACGACCTTGTTCTTTTCACACCTTTTAAACGACCGAGTACAGCTTTTGGTTCGAGCAACGCATTTGGCCAGCAACAGCAGCCAGCAGCGAACCCAATGTTCGGAAACCTTGGAACAACTAACACTGGAGCTTCTGCATTTGGTTCGTGCGCTTTTCTATACATTTTACGCGATTCTGGTGCTCAACAACATCCAACTGTCAGGCGCATTTGGTCAGAATGCCACTGCCCCCACTGGGACTTCTGCTTTCGGCGCTCCTAAACCCGCCACTGGATTCGGTGCATTCGGAGGAGGCACTTCTGCCTTCGGTAGTGGGGGTGGGAGTGCATTTGGCGGGACCGCCGCTGCTGGAACATCGGGAACCAATGTTTTCGGATCCACGACTCCGAGTACTGGGAGCGCTTTTGGTAGCAATTCGCTTTTTGGGCAGCCGAAGCCTGCAACGACCTTTGGTGCCACTCCTGCAAGTACGCCGTGTCATGTTTATGAGACCTTATCTTGGCTTATACCTCCAAATAGCAAGCACAGATACCAATCCACCACCTGTGACAACCGGGACATCCACTCCAGCGTACTCTGTCTTCAACGAAAAGGATCCTTCAAATCCAAGTACCATCCTCCAATACCAATCCATCACGGCCACACCAGCTTATAGGGGTACATCTTTAGAGGTAGGTCAATGCAATTGAACGTCTTACTCCCGTCCGGTCGGCAGGTGTTGAGCATCGCGAATTAGGAATTACGCCTGCAAGATTATCAACAAAATCGCAAGACAGCAGGTACATTTGGCCAAACATCATTCGGAGCTCCTGCTCCACAAGCAACCAATCTTTTTGGGGCACCAACCACGACTCAACAGTCTACGACTAGTTCGATATTCGGGGGAGCTACACCTGGTCCATTTGGAACCACCACGACGCAGCCTGCTGCAGGTACATTTGGAGCCTTTGGTCAGCAGCAGCCCACCACGGGCACAAATACCGGCACGGCTTTTGGCACAGGGTCTGCATTCGTCCAACCCCAACAGCAACAAACCTCTGCATTTGGTACCTTTGGTCAACCTCAGCAACCAGCTCCAGGCACTGGTACTAGTATATTCGGTAATACAGGTACGTTTGGGCAACCGAAGCCTACCGCAGGATTTGCGAGTACCTTCGGTCAACCATGTAGGTGCAGGGCCACAGTCGCGGAACTCTCTACCTAACTTATTCCACAGCAGGCGGAAGTGCGTTCGGCGGTACGGGTACAAATTCATTTGGCCAGCCTGCAGTTCAGCCCTCCACTGGTACAAGTATCTTCGGCCAGTCTCAGCAGCAACCAACTTCGACCACGTTCGGTGAAATCGCTTTGTTTGGATCAAGGGATTATTCACTGATGCTGGCTTTCAGGCGCAAGTGGCGCTGCAAAGCCCTCGATATTTGGTCAAGCCGGCCAGTCAACTGGAACAGCCGCCGGTTTTGGCACGGGCCTATTTGGCGGTCAGCAACAGGCTCAGCCAGCGCAACCTACGACAGGTCTCTTTGGAGCAACTCCAAGTACAGGAATAAGCCTTTTTGGTCAACCGCAACAGTCTCAACAGCAACCCGCACAACAACCAAGTGGCTGTGAGCGTTGCGCATCTCTCTTGTGTCCTTAGTTAATATTATCTTAGCAGTGTTCGGTAACACTGCTACGCAGCCGTCGGGTGGACTGTTTGGTGGTGGGACAGGTGGCGGTTTGTTCAACAGTACGCAAACAGCCCAAACCCAGCAATCTGGCCAGACCAGCCTCTTTGGCGCGCCGAAACCTCCAACAACCGGGACGGGCCTTTTCGGCGGCGGCACATTCGGGCAGCCAAGTTCAAACACTGGGACGGGCACTCAGTCTACCTTGTTCGGGCAGCCGTCAAGTCAACAAACGATGGCCCAGCCGACCACGGGAACTGGTACTGGTGCCTTCGGAGGTTCGCTATTTGGTCAACAAAAACCTGTCGCTCCTGCAATCGGTACCATACCTTCCACGGGCGGCTTGGGCACTTCACCGTTCAGTGGTAGCACTCTAGGCTCATCGGCAGCTGCACCAGGTGGATCTGGTACACTTACTGCCTCCATAGTGGAACCCATATCCAGTAACCTGCCTATCTTCTCGATGCTCCCACCTGGTCCCCGTGCGGTTCCCATTGATCAACAACAGAAGAAGAAACCAGGGTTCTTCGTAGATGGGCCTGCCCGCTCGCCTATACCGCGCCTGCCAATCAATTACACCCCGGCTAGTTCGAAACTACGAGGCTTTGGGGCGTCAGTGTCATCAGCATCATCGTCTGTTCTTGGTATTCCTGGACAAAACTTGTCTTTCAGTAACGGCAAGGCGGGTCCTCTTCACCCGAGTCGCACGGAAGGTTCGGAGAGCATCCTGGGACGCAGTGCGAGTCCCGCACTGGGTAGTGGCGGAAGGCAAAGTGTGAAGAAGCTGGTTCTGGATAAGAAAGTTGAAGCGCTGGACCTATTTAGCAGAGCTGGGTCGCCAGGCTTGCGCGGCAGCCCAGTAAAGGTAACTTTCAGCCCTGCCCTTAGTCAAGCTGCGAGGGAAAAGGATATCGCAAGAGAGAAAGAAGCTGCCATCCAATCTCCGGAGAAATCAACGCAGCATGCTCAGCTACCACCTCGTAACATATCCGGCCGATTCACAGCGCAGAGTTCGCTCGCTCTCGGGCAGCCATCATCGCTAATCAGTGCCACAAATGGTACTGAAGACACTTCCACTCCTCCACTCCTCCAACACGGTGATTATTGGGTGAAACCTGACCTAAACAAACTGAAGACGAATGGCTATGAAGAGCTATCATCCTTCAAGGACCTGGTTGTGGGTCGTGTTGGATATGGAGAGATTCACTTCTTGGAACCTGTCGACCTCACAGGCCTTCCTAAACTTGGTGCGCTTCTGGGCGAGCTCGTCCGATTCGACGACAAGGAGTGTAGCGTGTATCCCGACAATGACGAGGCAGACAAGCCTGCCCCTGGGACGGGTTTGAATGTTCGGGCCAGGATCATACTGCTGCGGTGTTGGGCTACAGATAAGGCGACGAGAGAGCCTATAAAGGACGAGCTGGCGCCGGCGGCAATTAAGCATCTAAAGCGACTGAAATCGATGAAGGAAACCCGTTTCGAGAGCTTCGATGTGATGGAGGGAAAATGGACGTTCACAGTGGAACACTTCTGAGTGGAGGGGCTGGTTTGCTTATGCTCATAGTACTTAGGGTCTGTAAGCTGATTATATTTGGCTGGTCAAAGCCTTGAGCTTGGAAATCAGTACAACCTTGGAGCGAACGTTTAAGCGTCTGGCCATGAAGGCATATAACCCGTCCACTTTAACCCATTCTTATGGTGATTCGCAGGTCAGCACATCCAACGACGAGACAAGGCACCAGCATATGGTCGCCCTTCGTGGAGCACTTGAAGGAGGACTTATAGGCACTGGAATCGCCCTCCCTGCCTTCTACCTCCTAAACGGGCGATCGAGTTACTACCGCTCTTTCCCCTTCCCAATCAAGTTGCTCGGTGGTGTCATCGTCGTCGCGCCCCTTGTCACCATCCAAGCCGAGAGAAGGATTTTGGAGTTTGACCATCAGCATTGGCGCGTCTAAATTCTCTCTACGATAAGCCGGAGGTAACTCGGGACACATAGGACCGAATTCGGAAAAACTCAACTCGAAAAACGCGAACACGAAGAACAGGAGAGATGGGCTGCTCTGAATGCCAAGGATAAGGCAGCAGAGTGGGTAGTGAAACATCAATTGAGTGTTATCATGGGGAGCTGGGCAACAACGATGGCAGTCGCTGGGAGTGTTATCATGCGTGATTCGTACGTCTTCCCATGATCCTTGAACTCGACCAACTATCAGGTACTGGTGGATTGACTCGGATTCTGCATGGAACTGCAGCCTGTTGACAATGCCACAGAAGGTAAGGACGGACAGCGAGGTGAGATGGTCTCATTAATAGCTTTCTCGGTTGTAGGTCGTGCAAGTTCGCTTGTGGGCTCAAGGTCTTACCATCGGTGTCGTAATTGCTGCGGCCACGCTCACTCACACTCAGCGCGCCGAGGTGGTGGAGATCAGAAAGGTAAGGTTTGCCCATGTTGAGACATGTCATCACTTGGCACGTCCACACGCATAGCATGGAGACCGTTCTTGGCAGTATGCGGTTCGTTCATCAAC
>JBBPTJ010000518.1:0-12936 GCA_038094035.1 Pulveroboletus aff. ridleyi
CCATGTCATACAACCCCATATCATCAGAGAACCTCCCCCAAACTTCACTGTTCCTTGTACCAGCCTATCACTTAGGCCCTCTCCTGCCTTTTTCCATGCCCACCTCTTCCCATCTGACCCAATGCAACTGATCTTGGTCTCATCTGACCATATAACCTGCTTCCAATCCTCCACAGTCCAGTGCTGATGACTCTCTGCAAAATCCAACCTAGCTCTCTTATGAGCAGAAGTAAGACAAGGGCATTTCTTCTTCACCACAGCCTTCATGCCTGCTTTCTTCAAGTGGCAATGAATAGTATGGGAGGAGATGGAATGGTTCTTGATGTCCTGAAGAGTCTTGGTGACCTGGACTGCATTTTCAGCCTTTCCAGTTCCAATAAGATGAATAGCATGGCGCATATCAGCAGGTGTAATAAGGGTAGGACAACCACCAGAGGATTTGGCCAGGTTTGGACAAAGTTTAGAGTGAATTCTACTAATAGTGGAGTGGTGGACACCAATAGAATCAGAGATTTGATGAGTGGATTGACCCAAATCCAAGAAAGAGATGATTTGATTGGTTTGAGCAACAGAGAGAGATTTCATGGTGGTGGTGGTGGTGGATCAAGAGTGGTATTTTGGTTTATTTGTATTGTGTTGAACATATTATAGGTCACATGACCCATTGCTTATGTTAGAACATATGAAAATATATCAATTTTGAATACTACTAGATCAGCAACAAAACTGTTGCAATGACATAACCAACTTAAAATGGCCATATCTCTGTACCCTCTGAACCAAATCACATGACCCAAGGATCAATAGCAAGCAAGGAGTGCCTACTATATTTCGTCTCACTAATGCTAAGCGATATTCACACGCCCTAGCTTTGTATTTTATGTACAATGCAAATGTATCAAACATTGCAACACTTTTGTTGCTCAGTGTATATGGGACCTTCATCAGCCAGGTCATGCAGCAGGGGAACTGCAATGTCCCTGCGATGTTTCAATGTCTAATGACAGTGATCTTCTGAGATCACATCAGACATTTCATATACGTCTATCTGGATGATATATTCATCTATAGCGACACATTAGAGAACCATGAATGGCACCTCCAAATTGTGTTTGAGACACTGGCAAAGGCTGACTTCTACCTTGAGGAGGAGAAGTCCAACCTATATGCTGAGAGGCTGGATTGCCTTGGTCACCTAATTGACCAGAAGGGTGTACATACTGATAAGGACAAGATGTCCCATACCAAAACTGAAGAACCCCTCATTTGCTGAATAAGGTCCAATGGTTTGTTGGACTGGTGGAGTACCTGGCACAGTTCATGCCAGATGTATCAGTGTATACTATGCCATTGACTGGGATTCAATGGAATGGACATCCGTTCCAGTGGAGGGAAATCCACAACCAATGTTTCCAGATCATTAAAGATCTGGCGTGTAAATTCCCTATCCTCAGGCCAATCGACCCGAGGAAGGATGAGCCTATATAGCTTGTGTGCAACACCTCCCTATATGGGGTGGGCACACTATATGGGCAAGGGCCCAATTAGAAGACATGCAGGCCTGCTGGCTTCATGTCAAAGAAGCCGAGCAATGCTCAGCAAAACTATTGAATTTTTGAGCAGGAAATGCTCACAATCATTGAGGGACTCCTTAAATGGGAGGACAAACTCCTCAGCTTCAAATTCCTGAAAACCTCATAGCAGACTGCCTGTCTCACTACTACAAGAGTGAAGGGGGCAATACAGCCTCCGATGAAGAATCAGACTGGGCAAGTGCCAATGCCCGGTTGGATCCAGAGGGGGATGATCTTCCCCTTGACCAATGGCAAGAGCTGAAGCTTGCTGCCATCAGCAAAGTACCATGACAGAGCTCATATCTGAAGGAAAAACAGGAGAAGCCCAAGAAATGGCTTCAGCTGCAGAAAGGAGAGTCAGAGACACTTCTCACGCTAGTGTGGAGAAGGATCTGTTGATTCTTGAATTCACTGAGGCTTCCAGGGCCCCACCCATCTCATACAGCACCATGCCCAATTTTCTGGACACTATCCATACAGGATACCAGGACAACATCTTCTTCTCAAAGGTTGTATCCCAGGTGGGGCATCATATGTGTGGTATGTACATAGAAAAGGAGAGGCCTGTCCTGGAAATGGGCCAATCCTCATACTACTCCTACATACTCATTCATGAAATACCAACCAGTTCACTTCACCAGTGTGAGTAAGGAGTGAGGATAGGGTGCAGAGCACCCAATACAATAACCTTACAATATTATTGTCTTTACTGAAGTGCTTAGAGAGTTAGTTTGATAATATGGACATTAGAGAAATTGATAAGCCATTGCATTAATACTCACACAACAGGGTCTGCAAAATTTATCATGAACCTAAACGGTATTCCAAACAGGAATCACCAACTTGAAGTTTATCTTACACTTTGTGCCGAAAATTAATTCAACAATTGTCCAGCAATATGTATAGGTGCAAATTCTTTAAGTTTGTCCCAATGTGTGTTTACATTCAAAATGTTTGGGCTTACTTCAAATATGTATGCAGGCTAGACTGACATCCAAATTTGAAACCTAGTATTTATATTCAGTAACTAAGAATTCTTTAAGCTCAGGCAGCAGACAAATCAGGGCAAGGACTTTAAGAAAGGGCAAACATAGAGTAAGAATGCTAAACTTGAAGATCAGGCCTGTACTAAATTCAAAGAATGTTTTTCAAGTTAAGGTCATGTCAAAACTCATTGCCTACTCATATCATCCAATCAGTGTTGCTAATCGCCCATTCACCAGATGCTCATTGGGTGATCACATTGCAGGGTCAATGTGTACTATGTAATATGTAACTACTCTCATCCACTCAAAGGTATCTGAAGAGGCATCCAGCGCATCCAACTGACACTGCATAAGATGACTGATCCATACACCATCATACAGTGCCATTGGTAGGCCTGGGATGGCCTCCCTCAAGCTTGAGGGATTGTCAGGTGCCTGAATCCTCTTCAAGGGTTTACCACCCTGTGCGGCAAAGATATCAACATCTATAAGGCACTGTGTGTTGACAATATCCAATTCATGATCAATACAATGCCACCATTCCATCTGCTTGACTTGAAGAACATATTCTATTTGGTTTTCCACAGAGCTCTCTTCTGAGCTCATCCCGTGTTCGCCAAGAGTCTGAATGAGTTAAAAAAGCCATTCCCAGATGAAAACATCACTATCGCCTACCTCACTTTTTAGAGTGGTGACCTGGTTAAGAGTCAAAACTCTATGGTGGTATTTGGAGTATCAGTACCAAGTCAATGAAATGTGACCCAGACTCACATTTTGACGCTGCATGGCCTGCCTGCTCAGTTTCGACTCACATTGAAACCTGGTGAGCAATCGTGCTTCTACCTCTTCCACTGTCTCCAGTCTACCATCCCACATCATTTTCGGTTGTCCCTTCAACCATATCATGCGCAGTTTCTTGTAGCAAGCCTTGAACAAGTCCTGGATGTAGTTGTCAGGTTTTCTGATTGTCCAACTCTTGCTTGCACATGTGTCCTGGAATTTGTGAATGAGGGCTTCAAGGATGGTGTTATTCCAGAGAGATATTAAGCCGTTGTAAAACAAATAATCCTTTCTGGATGGATAAGGATTGAATAAAGGGTGCGAGTATAGACTCAACCCAAGGGAGGGGGACAGGAGACACACAGACAGCAAGAGGAGACAGGTGACCAGTAGCCAGAGCCCAATTCACACAGATGGAAAGTGGAGGGCCAGAAAGATGTATTCTGAGATGTGATACACCCATTTTATAGTCCCAGGAATACCTGTGGACTTCTATCTACAAGATCTAACTAATCTGGGTCCAAATGGCACCAGCCGGTATGTAAGCTAAAAGGATCTGGTCCAGATGAATGGATCCAGTACTGGATTGACACAATCCAGGCCTGGAACAAACAGCCAGATTGTACAGACGGATGTGGACAGACAAAGACCTACATGGAAGATGAAAAAGACCTACCTGGATGGATGATGGATGCTATGGATGCTTGAACAGACTCTTGCAATGGATGAAAAGGGGGGTTTATAACCATAGGAGGATTCGACCTCCCACACTGTGATATAAGTCAAATACCATGTTGTCAGGACAGGGACTGGGACCAACTTTGTGCTCAAACTCATACACTTCATCCACTTCAGCTGGTTCATAAGCAATGAAGTCAGCATCCTGTGTAATGTGAAATTTCTTCTTGAAAAATGAATGAACTTCATTCTGTAGGGCATACTGCATTAACGCAAATGAGAATAGACAGGACTGAGCTTACAAGCATAAAATGTTGATGGTGGGGGGGCTCTGCTGCTTTCATGGCTTTGACCTGCTGGTCTTCTGCTCTCCTTTATCTCAGAGATCATTTGTTGGATGTTGTAAGATTCCTCTGTTCAAGGATATGGTGAAATGCTGCCTCAACTGCTTTAGTAATCGTATCTGGTATCAAGGATGCTGATTTGCCAGTAGGTAGATGGTGCTGAGTCGACTTGGTTGGAGGTTCATAGTTCATGGAAAAGCCAACCTGAGGGAGTGGAGTCAGACTGGAAGGCTGATGTTGAAGGTGTACTTTGTTAGGCTGTGGCTGAGGGGATGGGAACAGGCTGTGGGGCTGTGGCTAGTGCATAGAGGGAGACAGGGGCTGTTTGCAAGGTGTATCCAACTGTGCCAACAAAAAGGTGTACTTCTATGCTAAAGCTGATGAGTTGGGTCCTGTGTAAGATACCATGTAACTTCTTGATCTGCCTAATGGCATCGAGAGTTGGTGTTGCATGAGCATTCATGTTTGGATGAGTTGTCTGCATAGCAGACTGGGTGATCCAAGCATGATGGTGCTCCACTGCAGCCATATCTCATTCTTGCTTCACCTGCCCTCATCAGAATAAAGAACATCTTGTGAAATAGAAGACAAACCATAAGTTTCTGGACCTCATGCTGCATCTGCTCTTTCATCTCAAGCATCTTCTCTTGCATTTCACACTCTTGTTATTGTAATGTCTAACTGAGTGTCTCATTAGACACACAAATTGCTTCTAACTGGGTGCACATCTCAGTCTAGGCTAATATCAGAGCTGCTTCTCAAACAGAGCAGTTCAGCTACATACCTCAAACTTCTGTCATAAATTCTCCATTTCTGCCATATGGTGCTTAGCCACTATTTCTGGAGCATCATTGATTTGTGTTGTTAATGCCGCATGTTCATCCTATGGGTATGTTAACAATAGCACAGTTGCTAGTTGCTGCTTACCTTGAGTTGCTTACAAAGTGTTTCTAACTCTCCCTCCTGTTGACGCAACATGTGGCACATGTTGGCAGACACACTACTGAATTCGTGCTGTGCATTCTGTATGACATTCTCAAATAGTGAGAAGTAATGCTTTTGCACAGTCTCTCATTCCTGTTGGATAGCCTAGATAGATGTATTAGTCCTGCAAGTTAGTTAATACCAACCTGACTAATCACATTTTGCTGTTGCATCTGTGTGCACAAAGAATTGACCAAATCATCCTTTTCATAAAGTTCCTGCTGTAGCATCTTTGAGTAATCAGCTTCTTCATAGCAGCACTTCTCAACAGCTGGTTCAGTACAGCTAGGGGGAGGTGGTGTAGGGTGTACAGCACCAGCACTGCCAATGTCTGTGTTAGGGCTGTATGGACAAGGAGCTCTAAGTGGGGGAACAGGGCCCCCCTGGCTGCAGGAAGGAGTTGGGGCTACAGCAGAGTCAACTTCTGGGGTGCATGTACAAGAAGGTTGGTGCATAGGGTCCACAGGCCTGGGGCTAGGTGATGATGTTGAGGGCACATGTTAGGGGCCTATTGACAGAACCTATTTATTTCCATCTTTATTATTCCCTTTATCTTATCTTATCGTCACAGGTTGATGTTATCTTTCACCTTATCTAGATTCAGGTAGATTCTTCTAGATCATTTCACTACATCATAAGCTAGATCATGACATCATTCCATTTCTTGCTTATTTATCCATCATATTTAAAGTTCCATTCTGATCACTATTTAATATCCATTAGTAATAGCCCCTAGCCCATGGCACAGGGTTTGCCTAGGGTTTTGAGTTGTATAGTAGTATATAGTTGTAGCACTCACCTGTAGATTAGGCTCATACTTGATATTCTAGTCCTTTTGCTCTCATTCCCAGAGTGGAGGCCCAGATGTCCTTTGGCATACTTTATGCTTTAGGTTAGTTCCTGACACCTATGTTGGGGATATGCAAATGGGAAACTCAGTGTACAGAATTGGTGGGGCTGGATGGCAGGGAACTAGGTGTGGAAAATTTGTTCAGTGTGGGATCTGGATGCTCAGTGAGCATTATCATATCTGCCTGACCGTAACCGAGGGTCTGAAAAATGAGTCGAAGTGAGATCCATATTGATCAAAGTCGATGTACCTCAGTGCTAGGCTTACTGCACCCTGAGTCCAGCTTGGGGATCAGTGCATAAGGGAGCAGTAGTGTGTAAGGAAACTGGGGGCCAGAATCATATTGAACATAAATACATGAATTGATGAGCAGCTTACCATCCCAGCATTGGCATCTATATCAGGCTCCAGCCTAGGACTTAGCACATATGGGGTTAGTTGCATAGACTCGCCATTCTCATCATCCTTGGGGAAAAGGGTATCATAACTGAGGGTTTGTGCCTCTTCAGGGCAATGTTGATGAGGACACAGGTGAGAACCAGCAACATCAGAGACAGCAGACTCATAACCAGACAAGTCATCTGAAAATGCACCAGAAAATGTGCCAGGCATTTCATTGCAAGGATATGGCCAGCCATGAATTGCGAACCATGAAATACATTGAGACGCCCCAGACTGGAAAACAAAAAGACAAAAAGATTCTACTTACTTTTGTCCTAGGTGTCTGTGATTGGTATAATAACATGGTATCATTATTGGTTGAGTGGGTGATGTCATTACCACTTATAGACTGTTTTTTTTGATTGGGCAGGTCTGTCCAAATCAGCTAAGTGACGGCTATGATTGAGCGGGCAATGTCATTACCACTTATAGGTATCTTTTTTATTGGCTAGCTTGCTGTCGCATCTGTTAAGATAAGATTATTGTCTAGATGAAATCAGGGTGTGATGGCACTCGAATGAGGTATAAGGAGTATGAACCTGGTGACTACCGATCCATCAAGTGCTGGTCACTGTAGCATTAGCTCTTGTCACTCATTTGCATACCCATGCATACCTGTATTCTCACGAATACCTAGCCATGGTGAACAACAGACTCTACATCCTTCCCTCTCTGCTCGTAAGTATGCATTTTTACTGATGGGAGAATACTAACCTTCAAGGGTCAGGCATGTGACCTCCATCTGCGATGTTGTCTTTACTGTTCTGTATGGTGATATCCCTGCCAGATGATGATGCCCACCCACTGTACTGTTGTACAGTGCTTTTCAGTTGCTGAAAGCCTCCTGCAAGATGTGAGACTGCAGCCATATGTTCATAACTGCCTGGTCATGGTTTACAAGGGATGAAACACATACCATTACTGCATCTTTTTCAAGCAATATCACCATCTCCCTCAAAACTTTCTCTTGTGGAATGAAAATAACTTCCATGGAGATGTGGTAGTGATAAGAGCCAGTGTCAGGTGACGAGATGTTGTGAACATGAGGGGGAGGGACATTTCAATTGCAGATTATGCCATGACTCAGTAAGTGCTCAAAATCATACAAGATGCACATACTCACTTCTTTTAGGTTTGCTCAGCATGGAAGAGGGCTCACAACTATGCGACCCCCATGCACTTTCACATTAGTAAAGCCTCTAAGTACTCATACTCACTACTACCTGTGAGCCCGTCATGTAGTGGGGTCAAATACTTAGCTGGTGCCATAGATGCAATGTAATGTAAAAGAACTTACTGCTGATCCAATCGATTATCTCATTGCTGCGATGTGAAAAGCTGATCACAGATGAGTGAGGATAGAATCTGCAATCTGATCTGCTGGTGGATGAGTGATGATGAAACCCACTCAATCCAATGATGGAGGCTGTGAAGACCTCTTGCATGTGGACAATGTTAGAACTGGGGTCTCCAGGAGGTAACTCCAGAACTCTGGAGTTTGAGCAGGACTTGGCTTCATTGTGTGTGGTGCACCCTTGTCACAACTCTGGGGGTGTCCTGTAATTTTGGAACAGGTGGAAGAAGTCAGATTGACCTTGTTGCAAGCAATGAAGGTCGAGGATGATTCAGAAGAGAGTCTTGGAGATTCAAGGAGGTCAGAGTGAGCTTGGGAGACTGTCCAAGTCGATATCCAAACTGGAGTATCTACTACAAGTGCAGAGACTTATATACAGGATTAGAACATAGGTCTTACTAATAGTCTGGAGTGTGGATGCTAAGTGTACCAGAGCTGTGCTCCTAAGTGGAGCACAGGGACAGAGGGTGAACTGGGACAAAACTAGTGGCTATATACTATAAGTGAAGAATGGAACGTGACACTAAGAACAAGGAATACTAAATAGAGAGGGTCCGGAGTGTCAGGGATGTGAACTTATCAAGAATGCACCAGAGGTTGCAGGAAGAAGGTCCAGAGTTGGGTCTGGAGTTAAGTCTAGAGTTCCAGATTGACGGATATGACAGAGAAGGAAATATGTATATTTTGGGGCACAGAGTGTGTGTACATAATATATACATAGTCACTTCTGAAATGCACTGAGTTGGTGTCTGAGAGTTGAAAATTATGACCCACTGACCATCAGTTTGCTTTGCCTTTCTAGCAGTGAACTCCAACTCATGATGTTGTGCATGGCTAGATGTATACTTGAGGCACATCATAATCATGTCGAAGATGGGTCAAAAGTCTTTGTAGTTCTCAAGGTCAGGGAATGCGTCCCTCACCTGCTGAGTGAGAAAAATGGCAGATTAGACAGTAATGTCACATACCTTGTCACAGATGACTTTCAAGTGGGTGAGGCTTTGTGCAGAAGCACACTTGGTCATATTGAGATACTCATCAATCAACTTATAAGTAAAATTCTATGAAATGTTAGATATCTATCCATGTATCCACATCTCATGCACCTTGAATTTACTGTAAGCCTTGCGATTTCAGTTGAGAGTTGATTTGAGGTTATACCCCCCTTGGCTGGGTTGTCCTGCCTCGCCAGGAGGCTTCAATATTTTTACATCTTTGGACAAGGTACTCAACATAGTAGTGGACTTGCTATTCAAAGCAGAATCTATCCCAGAGACAGAAGAAAGTTCAGAGAGAGACTCTGAACGTGCACAGGGTTGGCAAATGAGGCTTGACAATTAGTGAGGCTCAACAATAAGCTCATTACCATATACAAGGCCAACATACATGTATGTCATCAGAGCTCAGTGGCACGTTACCACACAGTCTGGCAGTTGCACAACTGTTATTTTGCTATGAGTGGTGAACCTAGGTACAATTGTGCAAACATGGGGACCAAGACAGAGGAGATATTATTGTTAATCCAGACTTAAATATGACAGGTGGAACATCGAAGCAGTCCTGCAAAAACACCATGTTCTCTGCCCTGAAAGCCTTTAACAATCCATCACCATCACACTACAAGAAGATTGATTCTATAGTGCCAAGTGCCAATACCACCATTCATGTGATTGCTATCTCACACAATGGACAGGTACTTGCATATGGGGGTATGAGCGTTTCCTTTGATCTTCTATTAGATGTTAATGCAAGTCAGGCATCAATGGCATGAAGTTTTGGAACTTACAGACTTATTGCGAGCTGCCAGTGAGTCCCACCTGTGACATATATGGGGTAGTCAGCTGCGCGACTTGGATGATGATGAAATATACTGCTGTTGAGACACTATGCTATGGGACAGGTTTAGGTTACCTGACTTTCTTGTGACCTAATCCAATAGACATAAGTGAAATGTCATGATCCTTGACAAGACTTACATTGGTATAGGGTTGGTACCAAGAAATCTGTGTGAGAAGGCTGGGTTCAGGTTTTGAAGTAACATGTGTAGCCTCAGAACCACCTTCAACACATGCAAGCTCATGCATCACTGCGGGGATGCGAGATAACATGGTCTATGTGTTTCTCCTCAATCCTAACTTCCAGCTTCAGTCAATATTTTCAGGTCATCTAGAAAGTACCATCCCAAAGTCCATAAGTTTCACTGATCATGGTTCCATCTATGTATTTGGCCTATTTGATGGGCACATGTGAGTGGTCCATAGCGGAGGAATGTTATTGTACTGACTTGCACAGATTGAACATCAATGTTGGGGATGGTGAGATCTTGAGCGACTACCACTGTGACATGGTGATGTATGACCTTCCATTCCTTGATAGATACATTGTTGAAACAAGAACCTAGTGGTTGTGCAGCAGTTTACCGACAAAAGGGGCTCATTGTCATTGACAATGCAACAAATGGATTTACCTTGCATGGTCTTGATGGGGCAAGCCAAGGCCCAATCCAAACATATGTCACAATGCCACCAAAGGTCCAAGTGCCAAAGCAAGTTGCATTTGGAGAGGAATGTAAAATTGTTGTTGGAGGGAACAATGATAGATCTGTGTACATCTTCAAATGCAAATCTGGCCATCTACTCAATACCCTGTGGCACTCCAAGGATGGGCTTGTGCAGTTAATCAATGTGAGTGCATCCTTATTGAGCACATACCATTTATCCTGTGGGTCCCAAGGTCCAAGATATAGATACATGATGCATTATAGCTAGCCCATTGTCGGCTGTGAACAAAAGGAAGGCTCTTGTCAATATTTGGTCCCATGAATACAAGAGGTGCAAGTCCATCATCAAGAACACTCACAACCAAAAAAACTTGTGTTGGATCATATTGATGGGCACACTGTTACTAATGGCAACAGGATGGTGGTGGGCTCAGCAGAATGATGTGACATTGGTGAGTGTTCTATTGTGTATTCTATGTGGAAGGGTAACAATATGAGTAGGATGGGTTACCACATTGGCTGCAGGTAATGATATTACCACATCTTTCCTGGTGGTGCTCAATGGTGGTCACACCCTGTCTCACCGAAGTCCCAGGGGATCTATCAAAACCTAAGGCCACTATGTCACAGCCCGAGGCACCAGGACCCATGTATTATGCTGGACATATGGACCACACAGCACTGCTCCAGAAACTTGCGAAATGAATTTTGGCTAATGCAGCCTGGCAAGAGAACTGCTGCTCTGTAGAGCTTGAAAATACCTAAGTCAAAGAGGTCATATACCTGTAAAGTCTATCATGTTACCTATGCAACTTCTTTGAGCAACTTCATAGGCCCTCTGTGATCCGATGCACAAAGGGCATGACAAGATTTCCCACAGCTTACTAATGTAGACTCACCCCTCCTCCCTTACAGTGACCTCCAAAACTATTGCAATGTTTGGTAAATTTTCATTGTCTAAGATATGGAGTATGACAATGTGGGAATCATGCTTAGTCATAGTGGAACCAAATATAGTGCATGCTCTTGGCTACATGATTGCCCCCTAGGTCATGTGATTTGGCTTGGTTGCTGTGAAGATATGCCAATTTCAAAACTGCAATACCATTGCAATAGTTTTGCACCTTTTATAAAAAATATGAAATCTCATTCACATCACATTATAATTTGGTAATGTTTGGTTATACAAATAAAGATAAACATATAAATATTATATCTGAGTTTGAAATAGCTCTCACACATCTTTATTTCCAATCACATTATCATAAGATCCATTTCTCTTACTTAATAGAATACCATTCTCTCTATGCTTGATGCTGGTTACTCTCTTTCAGCCATTGCATCTGCAACTCATCTCTATGCTTCTACCATCTCCAGACTCTGCTCCAAGGAGTGTTCTGAGCTTCAGAAATCTATTGGAGGTCATCCATCCAAGCTTTTCTCTGCTAGTATTTATTATGGCATTTGTCTTATTTCTTCTGGAAAGGCAGAGAATGCTGTTCAGGTGACCAAGGCTCTTACCAATATTGTCAATACACCTCTCTCCACCACCACAGTACACTGGCACTTGAAGAAGGCCAGTATGAAGGCTATGGTCAAGTCAAAACACCCTCTTCTTTCAGCAAAGCATTGCAAAGCTCATCTGAATTTTGCCTATGCTCATAAGGATTGGACTGTGGAGGATTGGAAGAAGGTGATATGGTCTGATGAACCTAAAATTAACCACCTAGGGTCAGATGGGCACAAATAGATGTGGAAAAACACAGGTGAGGGGCTTAGTGATAGGGTGATGCAAGGAATGGTCAAGTTTGGAGGTAGTTTCTTAATGATGTGGGGCTGTATGACTTGGCAGGGAATTGGCTATGCTGCCAAGATTGATGGTAGGATGGAAGGAGACCTTTACCATTTTGAAGGATGAACTCCTGAATACCTTAGAGTATTATGGTCTTAATTCTTCTGACATCATCTTTCAGCAAGACAATGATCCTAAGCATACCTGCAGAAAGGTCAAGGAGTGGCTGGAAGAGCAGGATTTCAGGACTATGATATGGCCTGCACAGTCTTCTGACCTAAACTGCATTAAACATCTATGGAGTTATCTGAAAAGAAGGCTAGCAGATCATGAAGACCCTCCTACTGGGATTCATGCATTGTGGGAAAGAGTTTAGGAGGATTGGGAGGAAATACCACCTGAGAAGTGTCAGAAGTTGATTGAGAGTATGCCTAGGAGGGTTGAAGCAGTACTCAAGGCAAAAGGAGGCTATACCAAGTACTAATACATTCAAAATAGCAAAAGGTGTAAAACTATTGCAATGGTATTGCAGTTTTGAAATTAGCATATCTTCATGGCCACTGAGCCAAATCACATGACCTAGGGGGCAATCATGTAGCCAAGAGCATGCACTATATTTGGTTCCACTATGACTAAGCATGATTCCCACACTG
>JBBPTJ010000522.1:0-12903 GCA_038094035.1 Pulveroboletus aff. ridleyi
AAAGTGTACCGTCACAAATGTGGAAGAACAAGAAGATTAGAAGAGTGCTATAAGAAAGGGTGCCCTCCTCAGTTTTTTACCTCATCTGGTGTTATCTCATGGACAGTAAAGCATGGGCATTGCCTGGGGTCTATGCCAAGTTGGGAATGAGACTACATATTATGATATTTGCAAAGATTGAGAAGGACACAATGAAGGGTTTCCCTGATCAATCTCAGCTTCATACAGTGCAAGGATCTGCCATCTTGCTTCTCCAAGTGTATTTGAGCATGGTTCCCAATATTCACTAGAACTAGGATAATGTCTTTTTTTTTTAAAAAAAAAAAAACTATGCTATATAGCACAGGTTGATGTTACTTGAACTCTTAGGTCTGATGTTATTTCTGGCCACTTGGTACAGCTTGTGCCTGAAGAGAACATGTTTTAGATATTTGTTTCAATGATGGATACATACTTGGATACTTACTTTTCAATAAATGTTATCCAGATTGAGATCAATGTGTCTCTGTTTAGCAAAGTGCTTGAAGCCATTGATCTCACAGTCATGAAGAAAATGTATGTGCAGCCACAGATAATGCCTGTGAGGATCACTTGGCTGTGGTCAGTATTACTCTGTTAGCACCTTGATTGCATGCTTATAAGCCCCTGGTATCACTGTTTTTGTTGGCCTCTGCTACTATATCAGATCAAATTCCTACTGGCTGCAAGCATCACTCACTTCTGTGCCACCCTTATGTGAGAATCCAGTGAAAACAGTATGAAAATGTTCCCTGGGATTATACCTGTCTAGGAACAGGGTTTCACTTTCTGCTTTGAATGCTGCTATTGATCCTGAGACAACCTCCAGCTCAAAAGAGTCACCAGGCATCCCAGCTAGCATTGCAATAACATATTCTGATTTGTCTAGGATTGCATGAGATGTTCTAACCTAGTTATCAAACAATGCATCTGCTCTGAAAAAAAAAAAAATTACTCACCTGCCATCCCATTTTATAAGCTTGAACCCCTTTCAAGCATCTCCTGTATATTGCCTCCATGCTGTCTGTCAACCCTTTTTCATGAGCCTAACCAGCCACCTTCTACTGCCCTCAGATCTTGGACATGAAAATTTGTCAGAGTAAACATTTTCATCTCTACCATTGTTTTTCTGTGCTTCAGGGCAACTAACCTGACTTGAGAGCCACTCTCTTCTGATTCAATTTCTCTCTCTTTTTTGCCTTTGCTTGCTTCTGGCACAAATTTTCTAAAATGCTTGTGATCAGCTGTTAAATATTTGCCTTCAAAATACTTATCTTGGTTTGTTTTTCTTCAGTTTTAGCTTCACCCTCACTTTCTTCAAGAAACAGCAATCCTGCTACTTCTTCCTTGGACATTTCAGGCTCATTCTTGCACTAAGCTAGACATGATGACTTGTGGTCAAGTAGCTGGGTCATGTAACATGGAAAGGAGAAATCAGTTGTCTATATTCTTATCAATCACCATGTCCATTGTCAACAGACAGCATATCTCTTGTGCATGTAGCTAGTGATTCAAACTCAGCTGCTGCCAGACAGGCAAAATTATTTATTTATTTACCTAGTTAATCTGGTGTGATCCAAACTATTGTATGTAAGAAAAATGTAATGTAATGCATATGTAAGTACTCACCTCAGCTGCTGCCAGACAGGCAAAAACAACTGAGATGCTATGGACCAGAAGGAAGGGTTTTATAGTATGGGTAGGCTAAGCTTGTACCTTAATAGATGTCACAGAAAAGAAAAATGTGGAATGCAGGTACTTTACTATATATAAGCAACTCAATATAGTCAATCCAGGCTGGTTTGTTCAGATCTGGCCCATCCAGTTTAGTATCTAGTAAGACCAGATACCATCCAGATTGGCAGGTGAGTAGTTCTACTGTTTCTTAGCAGTCTGGGATCCTTGACATGCCTTTCAAAGGAAGCAATATTTCATCAATATGGATATACCTGGCAAAATTATCAACTCATGTTATTTCATCCTGATTCTCATAAACTGAATATGATCCTGAATGAAAAACATCTGTTTAATGAGGTCTAGCATGAGAAACATGAAAATGATAAAAGAAAGTGAAAGATAAGCCACATACCCCATCATTCTCCTCCCTGCTGATATCCTCCAGCTCTGTCACCATGTTACATAAGGTTTAGTGACTATTGTGTTTTATTACATTTAGTGAAAACCATGCAAACATTGGGACAGTTTTTTGAGCCACTATATGTGGGAGCATGTCAGGTAGAGCCTCATACCCTATTTCTCTTATGCCTGGGCCTAGAGACCTGATTATCCTCCTGGAGATGTGTATGTGTGAGCTCTTTAACTGTCATACTTGGGACTGACAAATTTAATGATATGTCTGTCAGCTGTTTAACATTTGAACAGGATGGTTTAGCAGTTTTACATTATACTCAGATGACCTAGAAAACAATCAGAAAACAATCTTCTGAGAAGACTATCTTGTCACTTGCTCTTGACAATGTTCTGTAATCATCAATGGTTAGTGGTGCAATTTAATGTCTTGCCTAGGACTGAATCTGGTTTGATGAACTCCAATAAATGTTAGTTATTTTTTTTGCTTTTAACTTTTTGTGTCTAGCATACAGGTGGCAACTATGTTTGCAGCAGTATTAACCAACTTGTGCTTGCAATAAATATCTGTAAACAATTAAGGTGCATTGTTATACTATAATGTCTTACTTAATCATTGCCCATGGACTGGGAACTTATGTGCTAATCTGCCTTATACCTTTTGGCTGCATATCTATACTGTGAACACAAATCATTAGTATGAACCTTCAAGGTCTGGACTCCAACTGTTACACTTGATCCTGAAAGGTCAAGCATAAACTTGGCTGAAGGTATTTAGAATGAAGACAAGAGGGTACCTTGCAGGTGGCAAGGTCAAGGGTTTGTCCTAGTAGTAACTAGATAAGAGACTTCCCAGTGAAATGGGTGGACTAAGGATAATCCCTTATTATTGGGATAGGACACAGATATGAGCAAAAGCACTCACTCAGATATAAAGTGAAGACATACAAAAAGGAGGAGAGATGTTTTATATATGAAGTAGATTTAAGCTGAAGACATATGGTACTACTTGGTGAGGTTTATATATAATAGTGAGAGGTGACTGAGTAATCATATGAAAACCTAAAGAAACAGGAAGAATAAGAGCTGACTGATTATTGATTCAGTGAGCCAATGGCAAAAGAAGAGCAATGAGTAAGCATAGAAAGGAAATGAACATGAAGGAATAATTGATCACATGGACGAGGGAACTACAAGCTTAGCATAACAAGAACTAAGTGAGGAGAAGGGTAGGTTCAAAGAGGAAAAAGAATACACATAAAGATAAATTGTAATATCAACCTATATCTGTAAAAGTGTCATATCTGCTGATCTGGTTCCTCATATCTAACTCCAGATCCAACTTCAGACCTATCTCTTTCAACTTTTAATGCATTCTCAATAAGCCTGCATCTCTGACATTCCAGACATTCCATATTTAGTTCTCCTTGTTCTCTATATTGTGTTCCATTTCTCACTTATGGTACATAGCTACTAGCCTCACTCCTGTCCACCCTCCATCCCTGTGCTCCACTTAGAAGCACACCTCTGGCCTACTTAGCATCCACACTCCAGACTATTACTAATACCTATGTTTTACATTCATATATAAGCCTTCATATTTTGTTATAGATATCTCAGTTTGAATATCATCTTAAACTCTCTGGTTTTTGACCCTCTGACCCCCTTGAGTCTCCAGAGACCTGCCCTTGACCTTTGTTGCTTGCAACAAGATCAATCCAACCCTCCTTTACTCTCTGAAATTACAGGATAACCTGGACTTGTGAGAAGGGTGCATCACATAAGGTGAAGCCAAGTCCTGTCCAAACTCCAGTCATCCCAGAGTTACCTTCCAGAGATCCAGTTTTAACAAAAAGACTATAAGTGTCAACAATGAAATTATCATTATCTTGCTTATCAACACCAATATCTGGGTAATGTATAAAGCTTTAGCCAAGTGTTGTGATCAGCTTTCCAGATCATGGAAACCTACCCAACCATTGGCTGGATGACCACAGAAGATGAAATGAAAGTGACCGATAACAGAGCTACCCAGAAAAAAGAGAAAAGCCCATATCCAGGACTAGTGGAAGCTGCTGTCATAGAGCCACCTTGAGGACAAGGGAATGAATCCCTTAGCACACAGAGGATGAACTAATCAACAAGGAATGCAGTGAAATAGTTAGGTGCAAAAGAATTCACAACATTTATGAGGCTGATGTGTTAGAGAAAGATAAGGATACTCTGTTGGAGTATGAAAAGCATGAAAGTTGGAGGCTGGCTGCTGCTTGCATGAAGCTCCAGATGTTCAAGGAGGAGACTGAAGTATATGGAAGTGACATTGTGAACAATGTTGCTTTTCATCAGCCATATACATATGCTGATAATTTAGCTGCATTTTCCATTGTCAAAATGCAATTGAATAACATGCTTGCTCTCTCTGACCCTAAATCTGAATCAGACAGCTCTGATTCAGACATGTCCAATGATCTTGTGAATGAAGTCAATGATGAGGATGATGAGAATGGGGACAATGAAGGCCATAATAATCACCATATTGGGTGATGTTGACCAATGTATTAATATTTACATATGTATTGACTTGTTTTTAAATACATTCACACATTACCATCATCCCTCATGTTATGAATGACAAGTGAGCACACCACAGGCCTTGGCCTAAATACTATTACAAGCCTTATAAAAGATAAGAGAAGGTTTGAGTTCATACACACCAATCACATGGTATAGGAACCAATGTAACAGGTGGTCAAAGCTGGTGACACCAGCTGAGACACCAGGGTTTATATAGTACTCAGAGGTGTGCATGGACCATAGGGTCCATGGAATAAACTACTATATGTGGTAAGACTAGACTACATGCTTATGAGAGAGTTCTATGAAATGGAAGTAGGAGTAATGGTAATTAAAAAGGTGTGTAGGCCATGAGGTGTGACATCATATGACATTATGGTCTAGACCTGGTCACATGACTAGTCATGTGATAGATGAAGTAGAGGAAAGATAGGGGCCAGAAGGTGGTTTGTAATACCTCAGATCTCAATGCCACCATGCTCAACAAGAGGACATTGCAATGTATGTCACCTCTAATCAACACAATTGAGGAAATAACTGACATTGGTGATATTATTGGTGATCACCAAAATGCTGCTGATATCCCTCAAGACATTCATTTCCTCATCAAGCCTCTTCAACAACAAGATATCAGCACACCATTAGTGTACTACCAAGACCTGGAGGTTCCATTGGCACCATATCAAGACATGAATGTGCCATTGGCATACCATGAAGACATAAGCAAATTACATATTAGCTGATTATCAGGATGTTGATATGTTGTTTATCTCAATCTCTTTCTACTATTTTCATTTGTGTCATAGATACTGTTAATTGCCTTGGTTTCAACAACTTCAATATCCAGCTGTCTTATGCAATTCCTCAAATACTTTTGTTCAACACCTCTGGTTTCTCAAGTGTTACACAACATGGGCCCCCACAAGCATAATACAACACAACCTGTTTGGTATCTCACACTTCAACCTCCCAAACATAGATCAAGAATCTTTTAACTTGAGTAATGCCTGGCTATGGCATTGCATTTATTCCTGTCCATGCAATAGAGGGTACATCAGGTTCATCTAACAGAACAATGTTATATTGATACCATTCCTCTTTTCATAGGTCTTTAAATGCTGACAGCCTAACAGGGTATTACCACCATATCAAAATAGCACAAGCATTCTACTATGATGTCATTCCCTCCCCTGGTCCTCTCTCTGCTGCCACCATCACCACCAGTCCACCCCATCCCTCCTCCCCCATCCCTTATGAAACAACAATGCAAGGCATTGCTACTCCATATATAAAAAATTGGGTATTGAATGATGTTCACTAATAATGTCATACCACTGTAGGAGACAGAAGTCCCCTATGGTGATATAGGCCATTTCTGGTCCCTTCAAGTGTCCTCTATAGTGCCCATGGTCTATTTATACATTTTATGGCTGTTTTCATTCATCTACATTTTGTTTTTCACTCATCTGAGTTTGTTGGTACAATCTGCCTGTTTGTCCAGGTCCAGGTCATATCCATCCAGTACCAGATCCATGTCGATCCAGTCCGGATGATTTTAGCTTATATACCCACTGGGCACCAACTGGTCCTGGATTAGATACATCTTGTAGATAGAAGTCCTCGGGCATTCCTGGGACTATAAAATGGGTGTATCACACCTCAGAATATAAATATATCTTTCCACATCTTTTTTTTCTCCCTCCACTTTCTATCTGTCTGAGAAGGGAGCTGCCTAGGTCCTCTACTCACTTCGGCCTGTCTTTCCTGTCCCCCTCCCTTGGGTCGAGTTTATACTTGCACCCTTTTCTTTTTCTAGTCCTTATCCACTCTGGATAGGATTAGTGTTTTACACCACACCCAAGGGAAAAATGAAATAACATTATTATGGCTGCAATCAACACAGCATCTGATGTTGTCCTTGGTACCCACTCCCCATCCATCAAGCTTTGAACATAAGACATCAATTATATATAGGAAACCAGCTCTGCATTTTGTAAATATGCAGAAAATATGGTTGACATTTTCTTCAGGTTACAGCAGTCCCTCTAAGAGGTGACTGATGCAGACAAGGTGTCCTACCAATAAAAAGTGGCCTTTGCACTTCTCACAACAGAAGACTATAGGTTTTTATATGTGATTTTGGATATGAGTGATTTTTGTTACAGTACCAGTCATTCCACTTTTCAGGGTACTATATTATACTTTGAGCATATACATATGTGTTCAAAGTGCAATATTAATATCTCAAGTTGTATAGAAAGTGCTAAAACATAGTAACATCCTATAGCCCAAGAAGATGGCACTGCTTGTGGCTTTGGTAGTTGCATTGTTTATCATAGTGCTTAAAGCCCACTCTATGGGTACTAGCATCAAATCTTCATCCAGTCAATTCTTCAAAGCTTATTGCTGAGTTTTTAACTTCATTTCACACATTGTATACATATGCTAATCCAGTAGCACAGAGCAATTTATAGGATTCTGTACTCTAGTGTTTACACATAGCAGTACTGTACTTGGTCCCAGGATGGCAGAAACCTCTGATAACGACTTTTAGTTCATACAATACATGGATTGTTATCATGTTACTATCACTATCTAAGCTATATTGTATTAATTATGTGGATCTCCACCAATGAGAGGGGTTCATTTATTACATATAAGCTTGTCATATCTATTCTGAACCCCATCCTCCAAACCCCCTACTCTGACTCCACACCTCCATACCCTGGACTTCATACCTCCTTACTCAGACTTCACTTCTTTCTCTTGAACTTCTGTACTTACCATATTTAGTATTCCCCTTGTTTACTCTCAACCCTTCATTCTTAGTCCTGACCCTTCATTATTTCCCTAGACCCTTTGCCACATCATATGATTCTCCCTACATATGTTTCCCCTCACTATATGCTTTCTCCTTACCCAATTTACCTTCCATATGTCCTTTCATTCCTCTGTCTGATCTCTGAACCAGAATTTAGTATATAAGCCTCCTGTACTCCATTTTGTACCTCAGTACAAGTATCAAGTTAGTCTCCTCCAGTCCCTCATCTGATCTTCTTCTTATTCTTTCTCGCTTTTTTCTCTTCTATGAAATATGAGAACTGAGCCTCAGCAAGGGTGTAACATATATGTCCTGTGCCAAGTCCTCCTAGGTACCCCCTTACCATTCTGACCTCTATTCATCCCTCCCTCATGAACTTCATACACTAACCTTTGGATCTCTGATTGGACTTGAGCCTGGAGGACCTGGACTTGACAAGCTACTATAAGTTACTACATTTTGCTGACTGCCTGTTTCATTTCAGTTGTTTTGCAAATGCAGTGACCTGTTGTGAATGACTTGTTGGTTCACCGAATCTTTACCTAATCCATTGGCTGGATGACCATGGGAGACGAAATAAATGTGGCTGATAATGGAGCTATCTGGCAAGAAGGAGGAAAGCCCATATTGAGGGCCAGCTGGAGCAGTACTGCAGTAAAGCCAATTCTAAGGAACAAGGGATGAATCCCTTAGCAGACAAGAGAGAGCCAATCTGACAAGTGGCTAAAGCTGGGGTTCCTGGCTTTAGGCCACTTGCCTTATATATTGCCTGGATCTGTGCACAGACCAAGCTGTACACTACTATACATGGGAAGGTAACAACAGTATGGTAATGAATGTGAGAAGAGAATGGATGGACAGATGGAGATGAGATGTGCAAGACTGCCGTGAGGTGAACCCTGAGATCTGGATCCATGGAGATAGATAGTATGCTACATAAGGAGATATTAGATTGGATCGGGGAGATCTAGGAGATGGCAGAGATTCAATCATGGAGGGATCTAAGATAGTCTAGCATGTGTAACCCTTAAGACATGATATCATGGATGATGTCAGGGTCTGGACTCATCATGTGACTGGTCATGCGATCAGCCTTATGGGGGTCACATGACTTAAGGAGTGTGAGGATAGAAAGAATGTGGCGAAGGAAGGTGTGGGAAATAGTTAGGTGCAAGGGGATTCATAACATAACCATACTTTGCACAAATATTCATACATATTCTTATGCATTTTGAAGGTGCTTTCAGATGCTCCCAGTGACTATGCCTTGCACAAGTATAGGAATACTTGGGCTACTTAAAAGACATTGTGTAATTATATATTATAAAGTGATTATATGATTGATTATATTATTTCCTTTTAATTTGAATCTCAGATGTCTGAGTTTGAATGGTCTCTTATATCTGAACTACCATATTATGTAATTATGCTGGCCAATCATATTTGCTTATCTAAGACTCTTTAGTAAGCAAGTTGGTGTAAGCATTTGAAATACTCATGCAAGCCTTTGGTAAGGTGAATCCTTTTATATGTAAGCTTTAATCTTTGTTATGAACCGCGTGCAACTAACTTTTATCTCCACACTCTTTTCATCACTTTCCTTACTCCTCACGCTCCTTTCGTCATGTAACCTCCATGAGGCCAATCACATGACCAGTCACGTGCCATGACATCATCTGTCACCTGATGAGTCTAGCCTATGACATCATAGCCTCTAGGGTTACATGTTGACAACCCTTAGACTACCCTAACCCTTATCTCCTTCAGATCTCCATGGCACTTCTCCCATCTCCTAGATCTCCCGATCCGATCTAATCTCCTCCTCATATATCACCATTATTTATCTAGATTCCCATCTTCGCGGATCTCAGATCCAGATCTCAGGGTTCGCCTCACGGCAGCCTTGCACATCTCATCTCCGTCCACACTTCCATTCCCTACCCACGGTCATTACCGTCTTTCCATATGTAGCATAGCCTTATCTATTAGTTACCATGTATAGTAGTGTACTGCTTGGTCTGTGCGCAGGCCTGTACAATATATAAGGTGGCGGTCCCAGCTGGCTAAACCCCAGCTTTGACCACTTGTCTAGTTCACCGCTCTTGGGCCCCTGGGACTTGGGTTAGAACCTCGTCCGCTATGGGCACTCCCTCGACGTGGCTCGCTGGCACTTGTAGCTCCCCTGCCAGGGTTACAGGCTTTCTCTCTTTGCCGGCTAGCCTCATTATCGGCTGATAGGTTTGGTTGTTTCTTCCGGCCGAAGGGTTTCCCGTCCCCTCCGATGGCTGCTCGTCGCAGTCATAACAATCTTTTCAGATCAATTTGGTACAAATTTTTTCAGATTAGTTAAGCACAAGTATTCCAAATACTTATGCAAGTTTGGCATGCATGTTGGTCTTAGATCAACTACTTTCTAGTAAGTTTGTTACTTGGGCAAGCAATTTCAGATGAGTTTGCCTAAGTATTAACAATACTTGTGCTGGTTTTTGACCAAGTATTTTGCATAAGTTTCTGATCAAATACTAGCCCAAGTATATAGATATTTGAGCCATTTTTGTAAGTGCTTCCAGGTAGCTATATATTTTGCTGACACATAGGCTAGCCAGCCTGTAAATAGCAGCCATGAACTGAAAAGTCAAGGATCTCTAGGCAGGCAAAGAAGAGCACAGTATGCTTCCAATTCATCTTCTAATTCATATTTTAGTTGTTGCACAAGTGCTAGCAATCAATTTTCTAATCTAGCAGCATTTTCTTCCACAGTGACCTCCTAGAAAACACAAAGTCTTCCTTGTTCTTTCTCTTTCAGGCACTGGGCTTTGCATATACACTATCTAGTAGGTACAAATGCACTCTTGTGATACTTCTGGTGATGACTCTATATGGAATTTTTATTGGTGAGAATCAAGATATAATCAGGATAAGTGCAGACACATACATCCCAAATAGTGAGAATGCTGTGAATAGGGATTTGGGAACCACATATATTTCTGGGAAGTGACACAGATCCAGGATTAGTTCCCAAAGAGTCTTCAGGAAAGTGGATGGCTTGAACAAGGACAGAAGATCAGAGTGCTTGTTTTGGAGATATGACTGACTTTCATCATTCTGGATGGCTTCCTGACATATTTGACAGAGAAGGAAGTTGAATTCACTATTCACTGATAAACATAACCTGTCTAGATAATGATGAGTGATGGATGCTGCCAGAGTCAGTGTCCTATCTTTTCTCCACTTTCACTTCATTCTCCACTATTTTGTCCAATGATCACATATCTGAGACTGCAATATTTTTGCAGTTACCACAAGCCTCAGAGTCAGAGACTGAATGGTGTTCTTCAGTCTGGGAAGTAGGAATTGCTGTTGACATAGCAGCAACAACAGCAGAAAGATCTTTCAGAGAATCCATTGTGAGATTTACTGGGGTAAGTGATTTCATGGTGATGTTGTCTGACAAGCTGCCAGAGAACTGAGCAGAAAAAAATCTCATCATCAGGTTCTGGTCATCTATGGCAACAGGAGCAGTATAATTGATATGGGGAGAACCATCTTTGTTATGGGGGCTCTCTTTGAGAAGCTAGGGGGGAAAGGGAAGAAAAAAAAAAAATCTAACCTGCTGCTATTGCTTCTGGTTGCCTGCATGTGCTTGTATAAACTATCCATGGTGAGAAAGCCATTGGGATGTGAACACCTGTCTGAGAAATAGTATAAAAAAACATCTTGGCTGTTCCAATGAAGGGTGATAATCTGGCTAGTGTCAGTGTTGGTGAGGGAAGCAGTGGGAATGAATTTCTTTCTATGAGTGGAGTATAAATTTCTATTCTTGAAAACAAGAGTGCAGTTGCCACAACAAAAAGGCATTGGATGAGGGAGGATGATAACTAGTTTAACATGAATTTGATAGAACTACTTCTGGAATCCCCTCTTCTCCTGGAATGAAAAAAAAGAAACCCAACTGAACAGAACCTAAATGACAATAAATCAGCAGAGAAACCAAAAGCACAGCACATAGCAGTTTATGTTCTAATCCCAATTTGGGTAGTCACAAAAATGGAAGGGTGGGAAAAAGAGACTTGAAAAGGAAGTGGCTTTTAATGTCCATGGGAAAAGGATAACCAGACCCCCTGGTGGGTGGGATCCAATGATTAGATAAAAACATAAAATAGTGGAAGAGAATGTACCTGCATGGCTGTCTGTGAGAGTCCATGGCTTGATGCAACCCCAGCATAGCATTTCACATGTGTCTCTAATAACAAGAGTGAGTGTCAAGTAAGGCAAAGATAAAAACATAAAATAGTGGGAGAGAATGTACCTGCATGGCTGTCTGTGAAAGTCTGTGGCTTGATACCACACCAGTATAGTGTTTCATGCATGTTTCTAGTAATGAGAGTGGGTGTCAGTGAGGCAAAGATAAAAACATAAAATAGCAGGAGAGAATATACTTGCATGGCTGTCTGTGAGAGTCTGTTACTTAATGCAGTGCCAGCACAGCATTTTGTGTGTGTCTCTGGTAATAAGAGTCAGTCCTAGTGAGACAAAGATAAAAATGGAAAGAAGTAGGAGAGAACATACCTGCATAAGTGTGTGCAAGAGTCCACTGCTTGATGTGATGCTAACTTAGTGCTTTTTGTGTATCTCTAGTAATAAGAGTTGATATTAGCAAGGCAAAGATTAAAAAATGTAAAGGAATGGGAGGGCACATACCTCTATAACTGCCTGTAAGGGTTCATGCTCAAGTATTCTGACTGCCCAGGATTAGAAGCTGGCTCTTGAGCATGTCTGGGCTGTAATTCCCTACAATATGAACTATCAGTTAATGTTATGTTTAAAAACATACAATGGACTTATGATAGTGCCATTCTGGGAGATGGGTATCTAGTAGGAGTGACAATTTTTCAACAAGCTGCTATCAGATTACATGAAGTCATATTTGAAATGCTAGCTGGAAAAAAGTGGAAATAGTGACATAGTGGCATGGAAATGAAGTCACATGTGGTTATCAGTGACATGGTGGCATAACAGGGATGAGGTCATATATGTGCAATTCACACAGCACCCTTGCTATAATGAGAATTGCCTCCATGCTGACATATTCCATGCTTTCCTGGAGTGAGAGCACAATATGCTTGTGCAAGAATGTATGCATCTTGCTTAGACTCAAGGGTTAGCAGCATTTTATAAGGTACAGTGAGCAACAAAACCGACCCAATGTTTGCATTATTTTGATTGTTGAGCTAATATCTAGAGAACTACTAAATGAAGACCCCTAAACCTTACACTTGGTAGAAAGCCCTGATAAAGGGCTTTCCAAACATATATACATTGCTTAGCTAATCCTTGCTATTTCAGGAGATATTCCCATATTAAACACATGTACTCATTGGGTCAGTTTTGTTGCTGATATC